>ML818034.1:56707-72488 GCA_009831015.1 Picea engelmannii
GAGTCAAAATCACCTGCCTACGTCAAGCAGTAAAACATCATCTCATCTATCATAACGCATCATAATCAAGGATAAATGTTTTAACATCATAGAAGTCCAGATCACTTGTGAGCAAGTGTCCTCAAAGAATAAGTTTTCTCAGTGCGCCAGAGCGGGATGTTACAACTTCAAGACTTGGCTTGATAGATTGTGATGGTCTGATGAATGCTCAAAGGTGTCTGCACTAAGTTGATGGATAAAAAGGGGCAAAGTTGTCAGTTTTGAACTAATGTTTTGTATATTCTCCTTTTTACAATGCATTAATTAAGCATCAAACTCTTAAATATTTTTTTAATATGTATTAATTTAAATGATTCATTTATGTTCACTGTGGACTGTTCAAAAACACATGATAAAATTCAACATATTTCATTGTGGATTGTTCTTGGGCCTATGGGGACTGATAAAATTCAACGTATTTCATTGTGGACTGATAAAATTCAACATAAATCTGAACTCTTGGGCCTATACTACTATGTATTAATTTAAATTCTTCCTTTTATGTTCATTGTGGATCGTTCAAAAACACATGATAAAATTCAACATATTTCATTGTGGATTGTTCTTGGGCCTATGGGGGCTATTCAAAAACACATGATAAAATTCACCATATTTCATTGTAGATTTTTCTTGGGCATATGGGGACTGATAAAATTCAACATATTTCATTATGGACTGATAAAATTCAAAATAAAGTTCAACTCTCGGGCCTATACTACTATTTATTAATTTAAATGCTTCATTTTATGTTCATTGTGGACCGTTCAAAAACACATGATAAAATTCAACATATTTCATTGTGGAATGTTCTTGGGCCTATTCAATATATTTCATTGTGGAATGATAAAATTCAACATAAATCTAAACTCTTGGGACTATACTACTATGTATTAATTTAAATGCTTCATTTTATGTTCACTGTGGACTATTCAAAAACACATGATAAAATTCAACATATTTCATTGTGGACTATTCTTGGGCCTATGAGGACTGCTAAAATTCAACATATTTCATTGTGGACTGATAAAATTCAACATAAAGCTGAACTCTTGGGCCTATGGGGATTATTATTACTCCTTTCCTACTTTTCCATAAAAAAAATTGATGGTTGTGGGAGATTCCAAGGTCACTATCGACTGGATAAATTCCAAATCCAACATGAACCTGATATATCTCAACAATTGGAAAGACAAGATCAAAATCTTAAATAATAGATTTGAATCTATCAAATTTATGCACGTACATAGACAGTTCAACAAAGTAATAGACAAGATAAGAAGCTTAAATAATAGATTCTGATCTATCAAATTTATGCACGTACATAGACAGTTCAACAAAGTACATAGATTTGATTCTAAATAGAATAACAGTGAAATTGTTCTTTTCGCGTGGAAAAAAAAGAAAGAACTAAGAAAATAAGTGTAAGAATGGATTAAAGACATAGAAAGAAAGAATCGCTTGAACAAATGGAATAATGAAGAAAGCCACTATAAATATTACAAAGTAAGAGATAGACACACAAGGGGCTCTACACACACTTGAATTTGAACCTAGGACATTTACATGGTCTTTATCATTTCGATATTTTCAGGTACATGGTCTCACATTTACATCAAAATCTCAATTTACATTAACATCTCAATGAAAGGTTTTAATGGTCTTTGAATTCACCTTTTTTTCTCATACAAACAACTATGAGAAAACTACAAAGATGATAATAATAGCTAAGAAATGCACAAGAAGAGACATAAGAGATATTGAGATCACTCATGTAATGTTTTGTCGTGTCTTGATTTTACTTGCACTATGTTTATTTATATAAAATATTGGATGAAATAATTTCAAAATACTGTTTTCTTTATTTCAAAAAAAACATCAAATTTTATAGTTTCTTATAAAATTTCATAATGAAATATTCAAGAAAATGTGAAATAAAAATTAAATTTTATAGTTCGTCAAATTTTATAGAACTTTTTATGAAATTTCACAATGAAATATTCAAGAAAATGTGAAATAAAAATTATAGTTTCTCACTTGTAATTAAAATTTTCTTTGATTTGGAAATATGGTTGAAAATAGTCAAAAATATTCATCAAATTTAATATAAGTCCAAAAATGAAAATAGTCAAAACAAGTCATCAAATTTAATATAAGTAAGTGATCTTCATTAAAATTTATATTGATATTCATAAATACATGTACTTTCAATGAAAAATAAAAAATTCTAGAATGTACAAGTGCCACTTGTTTAAAAACATCGTAATGGTATTCCATCTTCAATTATTCGTTCATGATCGACTTTGGACATTTTCCATTTTCTAACTTTTTTTTTTTTATTGAACTTCTATTAACTTTATGCGCATTGCACATACCAAATGACAATATTGACAACTTGTGACATATGAATGGTAGTCTTGAAAGTGAACATGAGTATCGGTTTGATGGGTTTTTTGAAAAAAAATCCTTTCAATACAATGTATCATCTTTCATATATAAAACTCTTATCATCAAAATATTCTAATAGCCTCACCTTTTGTTCTGTGCATCACATCAAATAATATTTCATGTTTTTAGTGTTTTCTATAGGTGCAACCATGGCAAAGACATCTCTTTCAAATAATTGGATATATTGGATAACAAATAGTTTGTGTTAGATTATCACACAAGTATATCTACAAGTTATTTAAAAACATTTAAACTTTAAAATTACCTTCTATAACAAGATCAGAAACTCTATCGCCATCAACTGACACTATAGTTTCATTTGATTCCATCTCCTCCGAGCTTCCAAGTGGCATTTCCGCTTTTACATTAAGTTTGGTATGTCTCCAAGATTTAACATATTCTACATTTTTGTTTTCGAAAATATCTATGGATTATGTGTCCTCTATGCAAATTGAACAAAAACAAGACTCATTTCTTCTATCAAATGCAAACACATTTTGATAACGTTTTGTTTTAACTGAATGCATTTTTCGTGTCCCGAGAATTGTACTAGCGTCATATGAGATTGATTTATTTACATCTTGGATTCAAACATACCAAAAAACCCTACACAAGACAAGAAATTTTTAACTTGAAATCTCTCAAGAAAATGATTGAAGATTGAATATAAATTTGAACACGTTCAAATAAAAATATATTGTGTACATGTGTAACATTTATAAATAGACAGACCTGTGCACATCCCTTGACGGATTATATTCATGGCTTAGCTCCATTTTTCATCATTCAACAACTTGTTCAGCGGATTCAAATCAATCAGAATGAGGGTTCATCTAATACCTTTGAAATTCTCATTTTACACATTCCCCTGCACCATCGTGCTCTCATTTTCCATGACCAGTCTCAAAAAAATTCCAACAATGTGTAATGTTTGATTTTTTATGAAGACGACATAACCAATAGAATGATCGTGAATATTTGAACTAACCCACACACCCATCTGACCATATCCAATGTCGATCAAATATGATTTTGTGTTCTTTCAATGAATCATAAAATTTATCAAAACAATGTTGTACATAATGTGTGTCGTGTGATCGAACATCACTTATATAAAAGTGATATTCTTTAATAACATGTCTATTTTTGTTGTCTCTTTCTATGCTATCAATACTTCGTTGAGCATGTCTATATAGAATGTGGACAAATGTCATGACTTGATCAGAATGATAATATTCACTTTATATTTCGTTTTGTGCAGTGAATGTGTAATTCTCTACAAAATCAACTATAGACTAAATTGTCCCTGGTGGAAACAATTCACGGGATTGTTTGAATTGTAGGTATTTCCATCGAGCTCTATGTGAATGCTTGGTGTATTTATAAATTTCTTGCTCAAACTTCTTCAAAAAATCTATCACACAGATTTTATCTGCTTTCAAATCAATCCTTTTGGAAATAACATTTGAAGAATGTGCAACCATGTTGTTGATATATTCATATCTCTTCCAATTGACTGATATATTAGAAAATGATTGATCATTCATATCAATATAATATTTTGAATGAAACAAACTCAGATTTCTATAACGATCACATTTCTTTCCACCAACACATTTTGTTTTGTAAAATAAATCATCACCTTCTCTTTCACATAGAATTTCAGATATAAAAGCATGGAATGTGGAGGAGGAGGTGAACTTGGCCATAACGTTTTACCAAAATCCAAAATAGTGTCGTAATACAACTCAAATTCCACATGATAACGACAACAACAAGTGTCACGAATAGTGATGGGTCTAACAAACCATGGTTTTTGTTGCACAAATGTATTGATGGAAATTTTAACTTATTTGTGCTCTTCTTTGAACTTATTGAACAATTATATTTGTTTCATTGGAAATATATGTTTTGGATGTTCTTCATATTGTTTTCATGCTATTCTTCGCCGCAACACATCCCTTGTATGTGGTGAAACACAATATTCTACCAACCAACAATTACGGGCCAATTCGTTAACATTTTTTGCAAGTCTACCTTTGTAGGGTTGTCTAGAAATCACTATCCAACAAGCTAGTTCATCATTTGCATCTATTTGCAATCGAATTTTTCTATGTTTGTGCAATGTTTTTCTTGACGTTCACATCACTTTTTCCATCTGTCATGTCAAACGATATTTTATATTGCTAGATGAAACAATTGTTGTTTGTATTGCTCTACTTGCAACACTGACATCTTTTTTTCGAGATTTTCCAAAAGCTTTTAATACACGGGTAAAATCATGAAGATGGGTAACACTTTTGCTTGTTTTATGAGAAACAAAAATGTATTTTCACAAGTTCTTCAACTTCCGGCATACAAAAGTATTTTTTTTATTTAGAATTTCACTTTATAGTAAAAACAAAACTTGTGAAGAATTTTGTTATCTTTCCAATGACTATTTTTCAATTTTTTTATTATTAAGATTTGATATGTCAATTTGACAATTGTTTAATAGTATGTTCCTTAAACATGAAAGGAATGATAATGAGTTATTTTTCCTCCAACAATGTATCTATTATTAAACTTATGTTTTTAACAAATGAAATATACTGCAACAATCTACAGAGACTCTATTTTATTATGACTATAATTTTGAATCTAACGGATGAATATTATAATTTCTAGAATGTTTTGAAGTTGACCAAGATGAAAATGTTGCAGATTTTAAACACTTGTTTTCCCCCCACCTTGTATCTATCTTAATTTTTACTTAAAAGTAAAATATAAAAATACCCTTTTGAAAAGAACTTTTTAAGGATTATGAATATATTTTTTTCTAAAATTTTCACTTTGAATTTTTAGAGATACAGATATTTCATTTCATTGAATCATAATGTCTACTGAAAATATTATGCAGTGATTTAAAAAATAAATAAATAAAATTAGATACAAATAATGAAATTGAAAACAAATTATAGGAATTGAAAGTAGATTAAATTTTGCAAATGCCGATGTCATTTTCAAAACCAATTTATGAGTATTTTTAGGAGTCCGCAACCTCCAAAGTTCAGGTAAGCTTGGGAATATTCTCTGGTTTCTGAATACAGTCCCAATTTTTAGTTTTCATCCGAAAGAATATTTCGGCCGAAAGAATAAATTCTAATGGAAACCGTAAAAAATAAATGCTTTCCATGGTTTTTGGCCGAAAAAACCTTGTTTCGGTCGAAAGAAGGTTGAGCGAATTCCATCGGTCGGAAAAAATTAAAAGACATGTCGTATCCTTTCATTTCATGCCAAATCGTATAAATATGCTTTCGGACAAACACATTTAACACAATTCATCGCTTGTTTGATGGTTTGTTGAATAAGGTAATTGATGTTTGTTCAATTTTTTATTGGAATAACAATTTATATGTTGAAAGATAAACGTTGATCATTTTTTCAAGGTGAAGTCTGTATTGAACATATCTTTTACAGATAACTATAAAATTCATGGGAAACAAAAGTTTGTGCAATAAAAAATTTGATCTCACTCGAGATGATACTCTCCATAACGAACAAAGGAAAGAGAATTACTCGAGAAAGAAACGAGAACGTGCAAATATTGAAGAAAGAAATGATGATAATGCAAATAGAGATTTTCAACAAGAAGAAGTCCAACCAGGTATGCATGAACATATTGTCTATATTAAAAGTATATAATTAAAATTTAAAATATTGTTTAATATAATTGATTGTAATTAGAATTTGATGTTTTCAAAAAACATAAATAGATTTGTCTCATAATGTCGAAGAATATGTTGAAACCAAAATTGAAGCAGAAGACGTTGAAACTTAAATTGAAGCAGAAGAGGAATTACCTATAGGTATGTACATAAATTTAGATAATACAAGATGAACACTTGTATATGTATTTTAGTGAATTTATGTTCGGGTTTTGTTTTTTAATATAAACTTTAAATTGAAATATGCAGGAGAATCTATCAACATTGATGATGAAATATTAGAAAATGTTGATACTGACAAATTTGGGAAGAAAAATGATAAGCATTATATAAGATATCGAACTAAGAATATGTACAAGTTCCTTCATGCATAAAGTTTCTCCAACAACTTGTGTGTCATGAGAAATATATGGAAGAAGGTCGTGAAATAACAAGACCATGAACATGCCTGAAGAAAGTCACTTCAACTGACAATACAAATCTTGTTTATAATGCAAAAAGAACAATTGTTTAATCTGATCCTTTATGAAGATATAATGAACCATTTGTCAAGAAGAAAATAATTTCAATTGACAAATTAAGCTATTGCCAGTTCAAAGTATACGAATAAACTCAATATAATTTGATACTTGCATCAAAATGATACAATCACAAGGATCATAATGATTGGGGCAATGAACTATTAGAAATTGAACATAATTAATATAAACATAAATGAAAGCAACTAACAATGTATTGACAAAATAAACTAAAGATGCATTTTAATCAATACATGATTAATCACCAGAAGAACATGAACCATAATAATAGATATTTTGTTGAAAGAAAACAATTTTACTCATAGGACAAAATCCTTAAGCAATGTATAGTTCCATATTCTTCTTCAAATTAAGCATTGGTCCATTATCCCAAAACAATTTCCACCCATAACTCAAACAACTATGAGTATTTAAACAATAGTATGGATTGATCCTCATATCAACATGACAAAGTTGAATCCTTCAAAAATAACGTGTTTTTAAACAGTGTATTCTAACATCTACTCATAATAATAAAAAAAATTATAAAAAGATAATTATGTCCAACAACTTTTCCAAAAGTTTGTTGTGATCACCACGAAAAGTTACAACTTGGCCTTTTAATCTAACTCTAATACTAATTAAAATAAAAAATGAAATTTTAATAGCATCCAATCATCTTCATAATTATCGTTGATGAGATCTTCCAATCTTCTCATGACCTATCAATAAAAAATATAATCAATTAAAATTAATTCAAAACTAATTAAAGACTAGCTACAGAATATAAAATTTTGTAGCTTGTTTCTAAAAATAATCAAAATAAACAAAAAATAATTTCAAAATAAACTTTACCAGAAATTACATGTTCGAAATTTAAGATGAGCGTAGAGTTGATTCCATAACAATATTAACATTGGAGGATTCTTTGACATTAGAATTTTGACCATTTTTAAATATTTTTTTTGCATGTAAGAAATTTTTCTCTTTGCCATTGATTAATCCTTCGTTTTCTCTCTAACATCTATTTTTTGTCTTTGTAATTGTTTAATTTAAACCTGTAGGTAGGGGAGAACCGAATGGTATCATTCTTCCCATACTTGACACCCATGAAAACCTTCAAAAACCATATTTTCCTTAGAATGGTGTTGCTTGATGTGAAAGGGATTTCCTGCTAGGGAACTTCTTCTCAAGGCAGCACCAATGCCTAACATGCCCTCAATTCCATGAAGGAATGGTGGTAATTTATCAACGAAATAATAACATGGTTGTTTCTCGGGTTTCGATTTTCCATCCAAGTCTTCATCATGAGATTCTAGGTCATCAATGACTATAGGTTATTTATGGGCTACTTGATTCTTGGATCTATTCTAGATCATCCTAGAAAGTCTGTGACCTAGATTTTTTTTTTTTAAATCAACTTGTTCCTTAAATGGAACCTAATCTTCTGAAAAATCCATACGTGAATCATTTTTTGAGGAGACCGATGATTTTCCATGTTCAAAGGTTGGAAGAGGTCTATGCTTTAGTCGATTACGAATCAACTCTAGGGTTTGAGCTTGCATTATCTTTTCCTTAGCTTTACTTCGAGTGAGATGAGAAACATGGGTAGGATTCGATTCATCATCTAGAGGGACACGACGATCAAAATGAAGTTGAACGTCCAATTGAATTTCCTCAGATACATCATGAGAAGGGTTTGAGACCTCGGCCATCTCAGATAGAGGATTTGGTTTTGAAGCAGGCTTGGGCAGGAAACCATTTCTAGTAATAAAATTAGCCGAGTCATCCAAGGGCAAGAAATATTTACAAGGTGGTTTTCTACTGAGATACAAGTTAAACCATGGTGGAAGAGACTGGTTTGAGTATTGTTTATCCTTGTTTGGTAGGTCCTTTCCATCGTGATGAGGTGTTTCCATAAATAATAGGGCATGGTCAAACAAGAACCTGTAAACACCATTATCTAACGTATATGGTAGTAGAAAAAAAAAAATAGTACGCGCTTCATATGTCACAAAATGCTTGATAAGAAGCAACAAACTGTTCCATTTTTCTTGAACAGAACCATAGGAATATCTTTAATATTGTACTTGGTGTGCTTGGATGCTAGAAAAAATTTCCACGAAACCCCTTTTACCTTGGGTTTTTTAAACCAACTATCCCCTTTTACCTTTGAATGTGTGAATGAAGTTTAACCACCCTACCCAACATAACATTTATGTCATGGTATTTTTCTCGAGAAAAACTTGAGGTTATTGGGTTCGATTCTTACCACAGGGGACATGAGTCGTTTTTCAACTAGGTTAAAGAATAGGTTAATTTGAACAAGAACCATAATAACCCTATGGAGAATAGAGTATTCACTATAAACAAAAATAAGCGGGGTCAAATACCTCATTCCCGTGGCTAGTGTGAAAACCTAGAAACATGGAGAATGATTTGAACCTGCATGCCACCTAAACTTTTGATGAATGTGGGTATCGATCTCATGCCAAAGGAAAACGAGGTTGTAGGAAAATTGACCCATGTTCTCCTTAGAAATTTCCACAATCCATTACATCATGATCGTGAGCAAGGGTATAGTCATTTTAGGGTTTGAGGAATGATTTAGCCAGATTGATAGGAATAATCATGGAAATATCATGAAATGGTCCAAGTATAGAGAGAAAACCCTTCATCGAGAATCATATACCAATATGTTATATGTATGTTTAATATGATCCCTCTTAATTCAAAAAGGCATATCACAAGTTTTTCTTTCGACCAACGTTCTTATCAAATATTAAAAAGGATCTTCTAATGTAATTCCAATATTATTCTTAGTGAAATGAACTTAGAATTAGAGGATACAAAAACTTTAATAAATATTGTGTTGGTTAATAAAACTTTCAATTAATTATTCCCATATAGAGTAATGATATTCGCTTTTAAATGAGAGTAGGAAATACAAGAAATAATCATTGATCGGAGAAAGACATGTATAACGACATTGTTCAAAGCATTTAACAGGTGAGATCAACGAGAAACAAATACTTAATTCCATGCTTTGCAGTCATGAAATTAAAGATAAACACACAATCACGATATAAAACTCAAACCAAAAAAACGACAGAAAAGAAGCATACTAAAAATTGTAAAGGTAAAAAAACCAATCAAAGAAACGTTTTTTACAAAGGATCTATCAATTTGGTGAAGATAACATACTGGACAACGAGAAATTATAAAGGTAACTATGTATTTCAAATAAAAATAACAGGGTGTTAGTTGGGGGAGCCAGCACCTCGGCAATGATATCTTCTCTTTCATGCTCTAGTGCACACCTCTGCAAAAATATTGTCGATTCCCTAGCTTGTAGAGGTAACCATTCATTAGGTTTAATGGTGCAGCATTAATTGCTAGAATTTTTCCTTTATTGGTTGGGAAATCATCAAATTCTTTTCTTTCTTCTAAGAAATTGGCAATCCCTTCTATTTCCTTAGGGAATTCTTCGACTCTGAATAATTTTTCATCTGGGAAGTCATCTTCAATTCCAATCAGATCTTCCCCTATCTCTAGTATGAATAGGTGATCCAACCCAACATTTTTCTTCCCTGGTCAGAATATTACTCCAAAGTCAAATTATTGAAATAGTAGTATCCATGGACACATTTTACCTTGGTGTATTGGTTTATTTACAAGATATTTCAATGCCTGGTGGTCTGTGAAGAATACAAATGGATTTGCTAATAAGTAGTCCAAATGTTTTGTAGGGAAAAAATCATAACGAGGGCTTCACATGTCGTTGTTGAATAATTGTGTTCTCTCTTATTTAGCTTCTGATTGGCATAGGCATTTGGATGGTCAATAAAATCATCATATGGCTTAGAAAAAACTGAGCCGACAATGGCATTGGATGCGTTGACGTGCACGTTGAATTTCTTTGACCAGTTCAAGAATTTTAAGATAGCTTTTTCTACCAAATTTCTTTTTAATATTTCGAAAGACTTATTGCATTCCCGACTCTAGTAAAATTTAGCTTCTTTCTTCAATAGTTCGTCGATTGGAAATGAAATGTCGAAGTAGTTCCAAATAAACTTTTGATAGTATCCAGTGTTCCCAAGGAAGATTTTAATTTGTCTTTTGTTCACTAGTGGTTTCAAATACAATATGATTTTGATGTTATCCATGTCTACATAAATCCCTTCTTTACATATGATGTGGCCCAACAATATACCAATTGGTGTGGAAAATATGTGTTTCTTAACATTTAAGGATAAATGGAATTTCCTTCATCTTTCCAACATGATTCTTAACCACTATATATGATCTTTTAGGAGAGTATATATGTTCTAGTCATCAAAATATACTACCATTTTTTTGTAGATGTACTCCTGAAATTCCTTAACCATTATTCTGGAAAAGACTATTGGGGAATTTTTTAAACCAAATGGAATTACTATGTAAGCAAAAGAATCAAACTCGGAGAAAAATGGCATTTTTGTTGATCCTCTTTTTCTATTGGTACCTGGTTATATCCAGAGAAATCATCAGTGAACGAGTAGTATTCATGACCCACAATTGTTTATGTTTCAACATTGGGCAGACATTCTCCCATATTGGTCACACTGATTTGACCAAGGGAGGATGATACATTCACTCACGTGGCCATGTTGATTTGGCTTGTGGTGAATGGCCTAGAATGTTGATAATTTTATAGTAATAATCATTGGGAAGACAGTCTCCTAGATTGGTCATGCTGATTTGACCAAGGGAAAATGATACATTAGTTCATGGGGTTATGCTGATTTGTATAGTGGTGAATGGAAGAGGTGTAGTCTTTCTCCTAGTAGCCATGTTGATTTGACGAGAAATGATAAAGAATCGATATGTTCTCACATTTCCTTCTTCAGGATGGAGTGGTCTATTTTTATAGGGCAGGTTTGACTTGTTTACAAGCCTAGTCTAATGTTGAAGATGTAGGAACTAGAGACCCCTTGTGATGAGGGGCTTCTCAGTGAATCTACTCAACATTAGAGCCCTATATTAATTAGACGTTCATGTGAGGAAATGATCATCAACATAAATATAATATATAAATAATATAATTTGTAAATATAAACAAACGATAATTACTAATAAATTAATTAATGAAAATACCATAATGGAAAAGACATGTCCATTAATGAAAGGGTACTCCTCCTAAGTTTATATATCATGGCCCTCAATTGTAATATATCATCTCATATAATATTTACTTACAATAAACTCTCATCAAGTTTGCTAAGTCTTGTTGATATTTTAGTGTGTAATTATGCTATGATAACAATAACATTTGAATCATAAGTAAATAATTGTCATATCCTAAAATTGTAAAATTCAACATTATATCAGAGCTTTTTTTAAACTAGTTAAAATATTTCAATGTCAGATCTCATAGATCTATTTCACATTTTTTATTTTTTGCAATTGTATGGTCATGGTTGCGAGTGGCCTATGCAGACAAAGTGACCACATTCCCTTTTGTTGTTATTTTCCTAATTATAGGGTGTGAATTCCTTAAGGATTGCACTACATAGTGCAACCAACTCTTTTGGTCATTCTCTATTTCTTTGCAAGTTGTGATCAGTCGCACTATGATAACTAGAAGAGATGTTATAGACTCCATAGCAGTGATTGATGTTCGAGAAGGAGCTCTATACAGATTGTTGGGACAACCATCCTAGGAATTGGTACATGACAACATCATTTTTTGTGAGCTACGGCATCAAATATTTGCACACTTTCATTACAAGGATTTACCAACATTGAAGAGGATGGTCATAGGACTTCCAAAGCTTCAGGTAGAGAATGATGGAATTTGCAGAGGATGTGAAATTGGGAGGAATGCCAAGGGATCTTTTCTGAGCAGTGACAATAGGTCCAAGGGGATCATGGATATAGTACATTCTGATGTATGTAGACCTATGACAGTTTCATATTTGAGTGGATTCTTGTACTATGTAATATTCATTGATGATTTCTCCCATAATACATGGATCTTCTTGTTGAAGACCAAGGATGAGATCTTCAACAGATTCCAAGGCTTCATGGCTCAGGTAGAGAATGTGATAGGGAAGAAAATCAAGGTGTTGAGGTCAGATAATGGAGGATAGTACACTTCCAAGGACTTGAGGTATTTCTGCATGGAGGCAAGGATAAAGAGGGAGTTTATTGTTCCTTACAACCCACAATAGAATGGGGTTGTTGAGAGGAATAAGAGGTCCATTGTAGAGGTTTCCAAAGCCATGATTCATGATCAATATTTACCCATGTTATTATGGGAAGAGACATCCAACACAACAAGTTATGAGGATGGAGTGGGCCAACATGTTTGGAAGGATGCCATGATGGAAGGGTATCATTCCATCATGAAGAATGATGTGTGGGAGATAGTTCTAAGACTAGAGGGGAAGTTAGTGGTGACTTCCAAGTGGATCTATAAGATCAATAATGCAACATATGGCAGCATTGAGAAGTACAAAGTGAGGTTTATGGTGAGAGGATTCTCTTAGAAAGAGGGAGTGGACTATGAGGATACTTTTTCTCCTGTTGCCAAGTACACTTCCATCAGGACTATTGTTTCTTTTTCCTCAGTTATGGGTTGGATATTACATCAGATGGATGTGAAGACTACGTTCCTCAATGGTGTGATTGAGGTAGAAGTGTACATAAATAAACCTCAAGGATTTTGATACATTGAAAGGAGTCTCATGTTTGCAAAATAAATAAGGCCTTGTATAGACTCAAGTAGGTACATAGGGCATGGTACTCTATTATTGATGTATACTTGATTAGTTTTGAATTCACCAAGAGTGATGCAAATAAAAACCTTTACTACAAGGTTTTTGATGTTGATCCATTGATCTTGGTGTTTTATATTGATTATTTGTTCCTTACGGGTGTAGAGAGACTCATTGTCGGGTGCAAGAGGGAGTTATTCTCAGAGTTTCAACTGAAGGATATTGGGTTGATTCATTTTATATTGGTATTGGAGGTGTGGAAGAAACCAGGTGAGATATTCCTCAGATAAGGGAAGTACACAGTTGATATCTTGATTAGATTCGGTATGATGGACTACAATTCCATGGATACACCTATGATGAAAAATCTGAAGAAGATGAGTGATTTCGCTTTAGATTTAGATCTAGTGGATCTCACTATGTATAAGCATTTGATTGGATCCTTGATGTACCTGTTTAACACCACGTCAAATATTTTCTTTGCATTGAACACCCTAGGCTAGTTCATGGTTGAATCAAGGAACTTCCATTGGGTTGCAGCAAAGCATGTGTTAAGGTACCTATGAGGTAAAATTGGATATGCTCTGAGATATGACTCAGGTGGTGAATTGAGGATATATGGATATACTGATTATGACTGAGAAGGGAGTTTAGTGGATAGAAAGAGCACCTTGGGGTACTTCTTCAACTTAGGTTCAACTATGACATCTCAGTTTAGTAGGAAGCTAAATTTTGTAGCACTCAATACAACATAAGCAATGTATATCATAGCCAATGTCACAAGTCATGAAGCAATATTTCTTCAGAAGATTCTTACATGACTATTTGATCAAGAGCTAGAGACAACCTTGATACAATGTGATAATCAACATTGTTTCAAGCTTTCATAAAATCCAATATTTCATGACAGGTTGAAGCACATTGAGATAAAATCACTTCATCTGAAACATGGTGTATAAAGGAGTAGTAAATATCCAATACATATCCACATATGAGAAGATTGCGAACATTCTCACCAAACCTTTGTCTAGGGTGAAGTTTGTATACTTCAAAGAGAAACTTGGTGTGATGCGGAATGTATCCCTCGTTGAGAGGGAGTGTATATGTTTCATCATCGAGAATACATTCTAACAGATTGGTCATGCTCATTTGACCAATAAGTATGATAAATTCACTCATGGGGCCATGATGATTTGGCTAGTGATGAATGACCCAGAATGTTGGTGTTTTTCTAGTTAGCAACATTGGGCATACATTCTCCCAGATTGGTCATTGTTGGGCCCTTCATTTTTTGATAAGGAGTTGCGCAAGAAGGATTATAGTCTCATTTTTGGCCTAGTACGAGTTGCACAAGATTCAGAAGAAGCAGGACAATAGAGCAAGGAGAAGCAACATAAATCGATTGTGAAAAGGATAGCCCAACACCAACAAAGAAAAAGCGGTTGCAACAGAACAAGAAAGCTTGAAAACCAAGACAGAAGACATAACTTAGCTTATAAATAGGGATGAATATGATGTTAAAAGGGCTCAGTTGAATTGTGGTTTTTTTCAGTTCGATCTTTCCCTTACTGTTAGGTTGATGTCATAGTTATTGTATGCGGCTGAGAGGTCAGAGTTTTGATTCTGTAATGTAATTTGTACACCATTTTGGGATTTAGAGATCTGTGAAATGAGTCTAGAGTCAGGAGTCTGTAATAAATCACTATTGTGTATCTCTAAGTTTGTAAATGAAGAAAGATCTAAATATAATATGAAGAAGGATCTAAATTTTCAAAATATGTTGTGTCTTTCTGTGTTATACTTATGCATTACAATACTTATTTATGGTTTATAATTTCCTCGTGATGTCTTTGTGTTTAAATACTTGTTCACAACATAAGCAGTTCCAGTTCTTGCATGAATGAGTTCATATATTTTATGCAGTTAGATGTCTTGCGCAATATCAATATGAATCTTGAAGGTTATGTGAATCCTCCTAAGTATTTTCCTTTCCCTTCCCTATCTATTTGTCTCAGCAGCGCTTCGGGTGAGACTTATTCTCTTTGGAGGAGATGAAAATTCTAGCGCTCTAGACTACTTGGCATCTTTTGTTGGTAACCTGAGAAGGACCCTAGTCTGATCAAAATTGTGCCAACAAAATGGTTCTGTTGTCGGGACCTTCATTAAAAGGGAACCTATTGTTGATACTGAGAGGGGGGTGAATCAGTATCAAGTACAATTTAAAACCTTTTTCAACTTATACTTAAACAATTCGACTATATCCAATGAACAATGAACAATAGTATTGTAACGACCTCCTCGTTACGACAACAAC
>ML818034.1:92153-106879 GCA_009831015.1 Picea engelmannii
TGTGGATTCATAGATATAATATTGAACAATGGTGGGAAAGAAATTGTGATTCCTTGATATGGAAAGAAGCGGAGCTGAGGGGAAAATCTATGGAAGATACTCATGAGGCAATCTTTTACTCAAAAAGATCGAGTGACCAGTATGAGATATTTTGGGTTAAGGTCCTGGAAGAAATTTTCCACTGGATAAATAGGATCCAAGAAGCTCCAAATTTCCAAGAACGATTTGATAGGACCTATACTTGGGACACGGAAAATATTGTAGCACTTCGTCGGTTGGATCATCCAGTCACACAAGTGATTGATTTATGGGTCAATACCACATTAGAAGGATACATTATCGAGTTTGTAGTTGAGAACCACCAATAATTTTTGTGAGCAGAGGAGAATTTCAAGAAAGACGCAAGGGAAATACTGTTGATAGAAATCCCCCTATGGATTAAAGTTTTCTTTATGGAAGAGGGGATGTTTACTATGTCCGCAAATGAGATGGTAGCATAATCACCCTCGCTTGGGGTAGGTTGAGGTTGGGGTAGAGTCATGGCCTGAGAGAGGGGAAGGGTTCTTTGAAAAATGAGAGTGGGGGGGGGACATCAAGAAATGAACTCAATAGACGAGCAAGCCTTGAAAATAGCCACCATAGTTAAGAAGTGGTGGCGTGGAAAGATCAAGAAAGAAACAAGCGTGTCGAAGAAGTTGCGGAAAGAAGTCAGACCAGGAGAGGTAGAGGAAAGACAGATGGAAGAGTTGAGGAAGATGAAAATATAGGAAATATTGGCTAGTCAAAGATTAAGTGAGAGAGAAGCACATAGAGAAATAAGTCCCCAGGAGGTTGGACAAGAAGGAGAAGTTGTAGACGTAAGAGAGGAGGAAGTCAACATGAATCTTGAAGAAGAAAGAGAAGATTCAGCCCCGATGCCAGGGAAGATCGAGAATACGACTGAAGAGACCACTCCAGTGGAAGAAAACGAGACCCCCCAGATCAAATAAAAACACCCTGAGGCTAGTGGTACCAGCCCTGAATCGCGCATACCCCAAGTGTCCTCTATACAAGTGGTAAGTTCGACACTACCTTCTCATGTTAGTTTTGTTCTAGTACAATTAGTTAGTTAGTCACATCCAGGAAGTGCGAGTATAAGGAGGATATTGGGATCCCCTGGTAGATCTCAATCAGGACTGTAAGGTTTCATTTTGATAAGAGCACCAATATAAGCAATGGTTGTTCATGTGGGAGGTTTGATTACCCGATACCCAAAATTCTAGGGTAAGGGAGATGAAGATTTTGAGCAGCATTGGTTCTTGTGTGAAGCAATTTGGAGATCCAGAGGGACTTCGGATGTGAATAAGTTGGTCGAGTTCCAAACCACCTTGAGAGGTCATGCTCTCAAGTGGTACATGAATATCATTGAGCTAGGAGTGTCAAGAATGGAAGGTCAAGAGTTCACACTTGGCCAGGTACGGACAAGGTTCATAGCAGATTTTAAGATACCTTAATCAAAGAAACAAGCTTTTCCCGAGTTGCGCGAGATCCAACAAAGGGAAGGTGAATCATCCTGGGAATATAGCCAAAAGTTTAAATATGCTATAGGGAGGTTAGTGCATCCAATCCATGAGGAACATCAAAGGGAATGGTACATTCAGGGATTGTTACCTCTGACATAGATTCTACTAATGCAACAATGGATAGCCACTTTGACAAATGCCTTGGAACAATCGATGAAGATTGAAGCCATGGCAGGATACCTTGGGATCCTGAGAGTGACTAGACCCCTAGAAGATGTGAATTTATCACAACTACAAGGGAAAATATTAGCTCTTACAGAAAATATTCAAGAACTGACGATATCTAGACCAGGACGACCGCAGTTCTAGTGCACCAGATGTTATACAGAAGGACGTCTAGTGAACGAATGCCCAAGAATGAGGGGAATGGGACCTCCTCAGAATATTATGGGACCCTCACCAGGACCCACAAGAGGAGTTGTGTAAGTATATTTGAACTTATCATTCCATAACCCCACCCCATATCATGTTTTTCCAGGGAGCCAATCGACACCAGCAATTGAGTATTGTGAGATTTGACAAATCGGGCATGGGCCAAGACAGTGCCCCATTATGTAGAAATATTCGACAGTACCAAATATAGTACACTGTGAGTTCTACGCATATACCACACATACTACCAATCAATGTAGAGTGTTGGATGCACTTGCAGATAGGTTGGACCAAACAACATTCAGGGTGAATTAAAACCCTCAGGGACTGGGAAGAGGTCGGGGACGTGGATCTGGAGGATACTTAAGAGGAGGAAGGATCAGGGGAAGAGGTCCAAGAATATGTTATAACTATGATGAGAAAGGCCACATGGATAGAGATTGTCCTCATCCAAGGCGGCCATGGTGCTCTCACTGCAGAACCAATGGGCATGCAACTGAATATTTCCCATAACTAATTGAAAAATGGGAAGATCGGGTACGACAATGAGGAACTAACCTCATGAATTTAGAAATCAAGAGAGTTATTAAAGGATAATTTCCCAACCTCAATATCATTACTTGAGGATGAGAAAAGACAGGAGTTGATGCTAACAATTTACCTCAGATCCAGAAATAAACACCTAAAGAAGACATGTATGACCCTCTAAAACAGAAGTTGTCCTTTAAAGATTCCATAGAAGTATTTCAGAATATCCCTAGCCCTGAGATGCAAGACAAACCCCCATGGCCTATTGTTTACCCTAATATTTCACAAGTCCCTGCTTCACCCCCTGCACCCAGAAACCCTACAGTCGCATCGAGACAACCTGAGAAACCTCAAAAAGTAGTCGACCTTTGGTTTCAATTATTCTCTGACATTCTCAGGAATGACCAATTAACAAAGAAGTTGTGCAATGCACTATACCTAGTTTTAGTGAATGAGGAACTAATAGAATCATGAATAAGGACTAATCTTCCTAAGAAGTGTACTCAGAGAGTGCAGAGAAGAAAAGTAAGAACTAGAAAAGAATTCAAACTAGTATCCCAGTTAGACGAATTTGAGATTAAGGATGTCATGTTGGATCTAGGATCTGATGTGAACATTTTGCCTAAGAATACCTAGGAAGCCTTAGGAAAACATAGACTGACATATTCCCCAATTCATCTAAGAATGGCCAACAAATATTTTATTTTCCCAATAAGAAGACTGGAGAGTGGGGAAATGGATGTTGACCGTAGCTGACTTTGAAGTGATTGAAATCATGAGGGATAAGGACCCTTACCCTACACTACTTGGCATTGATTGGGCCTATGACAATTATGCAGTAATTGACTTAAAGAAAGACACCATGACCTTTGAGGCCAATGGAATCAAGGTAGTTCAACCCTTGGATCCATATGTAGGGCCCAAATATACAGAGCCAACAGACAATAATATGGAGGGAGAACACTTGGATCAGTTGTACACTCTAACATCATGAACAAGAGACAATTATATAACTCCTACTGCTGATGGATTGGTAAGTTGGAGGAGTATACAGTCAGTAGACGAAGATTCAGAAATGGCTTTTGACGGTTGGCAGCAAGGCTCATATGAAATATTCTCAAGGAGATGTGCAATTGTCAGATAAACTAGATGGGTTGGTACCGAGGTCAGAGAACACCCAGTATATGATGGCACCTTGGGACTCAATAGTTTTCTGCTCAGCATGAAAGAAAAGGTAGTAGATTATCAAAGGATCTCAATAATATATGTAGCCCTCCAGGACTCCCCTGCCAGATGGTGGGCCAATCATAAAGCCTTATTCATAAATTTAGATGATGTGAAGCAAGTTATCAAATATAGGTTTCAGAATAAGGAGCAGTTGGAATCATAGATGTAGATAGATTTCCAAGTTGGGCAACTATTCAACAGATAATCTAACCCTAGAGCACATATTGAACAGTTTGTGACACAGTGGCAAGGTGCAGAAATACCCTCTCTCTTATGGGTTCAGGTATTTCCCCTCTCCATAGGTCCAATCTCGAAAGCTTGGTTCATACATGAGGAAATCAGAAGATAGACCAACTACTGGAAAACGTTGGCAGCTCATTTTTGCAAGGAATTCTCGTTTACAAGTAAGTACCCTGAGCTTGAAGTAGTCTTGCAAAAGACTAAATAATTTATTTTTACAGACAATAGTAATCATAAATCAAACCTAGTGGTATGTGAAAAACATAGCTGAGAAATTAAAACTAATATTCACCTACCTTCAACCAAGAAGCCTATAAAATTCTATAAGATTTCCAGGGATTCCAAAAGCCTAGATGATTTAGAGGAATTGAGAAACCTACCCATCAAAGAGATAGAAGGGAACAAAGAAATCCAAAACATCATACCTAGTCAGACTGATAGTTCCTATAATCACCCATTAAAGTTGTGCAAAGTCAATATAGGGACCAGAAAGAAACCTAAGATAGCTATGGTAGGAGACTACTGGGATGAGAAAACTAGTCAAAGAATACAGTTTTTTTGTGGGAATATGAGGATTTGTTCCCAAAGACCTTTTCAGAGTTAAAGGGAATCAAAGGAGTTATGGGAGAAATGAAAATCGAATTGAAACCAAGATCCAAGTCTGTGAGGCATAGACCATATCGTCTTAACCATAGAGTAAAATATAAAGTTAATAAGAACATAGAAAAGATGTTGGAAGACAGACTTATTTTTGCAGTGGAAGAAGTAGAATGGGTCAGCCCAATAGTCATCCAAAGCAAGAAAGGAACCGACGATATCAGGGTTTGTGTAGACTATAGAATCCTTAACTATGTCTATGCACATGACCCTTTCCCAACACCCTTTATTGATGAGGGGATAGAATGGGTTGTGGGGAAAGAAGTGTACTCATTCATAGATGGATTTTTAGGGTACCACCAAGTAAGGATTTTTGAAGGGGACAAAATCAAGACCACATTCATAACAGAATGAGGATCTTTCTCATACAATGTGATGTCATTTGGCTTGAAGAATGCCCCTGTAGTTTTCTCTAGGATTGTAATAGCATTTTTCATGGATTTCATTCACAAGTTTATAGAAATCTATATGGACGATTGGACAATATACAGTTTTCTCAAGGAACATGTAGCATTGTTACATATGATGTTTGACAGATGCGGAGAATTGCAGATATCATTGAATCTCATAAAGTGTATCTCTTGCATACCACATGCAAATTTGTTGGGCCACATAGTATGCTGAGAGGGAGTATTGGTAGACCCAGAATTTTTTTTGGTTATTTTGAACATGCCACCACCTACGAGTGTTAAGAAGTTGCACTCCATGCTGGGACACACAAGGTATTATCGTAGGTTCATCAGAAGATATGAAAACATCATTGCACCTCTGGAAAATCTATTGAAAAAGGATGAAATGTTCCAATGGACCCCAGAATGTAATAAAGAGTTTGAGACCCTAAAGGAGATTCTCATCATAGCACTGATTTTGATATTCCCAAACTAGGCAAAATAATTTCATGTCCACATAGATGCTTCAGGTATTTCCTTAGGAGCTATATTAGTGCAACCTGGAGATGGAGTCATGGATCATCCTATCTATTTTGCAAGTAGGAAGTTGTCACAAGTTGATCACAACTACAAAATGACAAAAAGGGAGGGTTTAGCCATGATTTATGATTTGCATAAATTTAGACATTATTTGTTAGGTTCTCATCTCAAGTTCTTTACTGATCATTTTGCATTGAAATATCTAGTTAAAAAACAAGTGTTGGAAGGGAGAATTTGTAGATGGTTTCTACTATTTCAAGAATTCTCTTTTGAAGTAATTATTAATCCTAGAAGATGAAACATAGGACCTGATCACCTGTCTAGATTAGAGATAGGGGAAAGTGGTGGAGCAGTTGATGATCATCTCCCAGATGCAGATTTGTTCTGGGTTGAGGCTATACCAAAGTACCTGGAGGACATAGTAGTCTTCTTAAGTACAGGAGCCTGCCCAGAAACATATTCTGCAACCCAAAAATTCCATATGGTTGTTAGAGCATTGGATTACCAGTTGATCGTAGGACAATTGTATAAATTAGGACTAGATATTATCCTCAAAAGATGTGTATTGGATCATGAAAGGAAGGATATATTATGGGACTGGCACAATGAAGTTACAGGAGGGGAGGCCATGTAGGGGGAAAGGCCACTACGCAGAAAGTTCTCCAAGTTGGGATTTGGTAGGAAACGCTCTTTAAGGATGCAAAGGTATATGCTAGATCATGTGATGTTTGTCAAAGAGTGGGTAAGCCATCACGATGAAATGAATTACCACTTCAAATAGTTCGAGATCTACAAGAATTTAAGAAGTGGGCAGTTGACTTCATTGTATCAATCAACCCCACAGCTAAGCATTCAAAAACTAGGAACATTATTACCACAATTGACTACCTTACACGTTGGGCTGAGGCAACAATTGTTTAGGACTATTCTACCAATGTTGCTGCTAGGTTCATCCTTGAGAATATTATCACTCGGTTTGGATGTCCTAGGAGCCTAACCAGTGATTAGGGAGCTCATTTCATTAGTATCACTATAGAAAAAAATTCAGTAGAGTTCATGATCCAACATCACAAAACCAACCCCTACCACCCATAGGCCAATGGAACAATAGAAGCATTCAACAAGATTCTGGAGAGATGGTTAACAAAGGTCTGTTGCACAAATCATAAAGATTGGGATGACAGAGTTCCAACTGTACTATGGTATTACAGGACAACCACAAAGAAACTCCTCAGGTACATGCCATTCAAGCTATTTTATGGGAAACAGGCAGTGGTGCTTGCAGAATTCATCACTCCAAGTTTGTACATCTCATGGATCACACATATGTCAGAGGAGGAATCAATTGCGTAGAGACTTATGGAGTTACAATAACTCAAGGAGACTAGGTTTTTAGCATACTTCCATTAGTCGGTTGAAAAAGAAAGGAAAAAATCTTGGCATGAAATGCACATTATAACTAAAGTATCTGTGCAAGGAGACAAGGTTCTACTCTATGACAGTTGGTACCAGAAGCATCCTGGGAAGTTGCGCATTCAATGGTTTGGACCATTTATAGTTGCGGAGATACAACCCTCAGGAGCAGTCAGAATTGCGCAATTGGATGGTATGTTGAGGCCAAGATGGGTGAATGGCACTCGGCTAAAGCCCTATATGTCTCAGAAGTGAGACAAAAGGATTGTTTCTCTAGTACGAAGGAGCATATATGATAGTTAGATTTGAGTTTTCTACAACTTTTGTAAATTTAGTTAATAAAGTCGTTGTGTGCAGTGTTGTGTTGCGACACATAGTTCATTTTTATTTTTAAGCGTTGTTTGATGCAGAACTACTTAATCTTAAGAATAGGATCAAAGAATACAAGAAATCATTTATGACAGTCTTTAATATTATGGGGACCACTTTGTGTTCAAAGGGAGAACAAATCCGAATGCAATGTGATTCCATGTGTCACACACAACTAATCCAGTCACAACCTTTATTGCTATTACAGTACCCCGTCTGAATTTAGTTAAGCCATAAAGTCGTGATACGCGAAGATGCCATCGGGATTCCCACCCATCAAACAAAAAAGTCTGAAATTGGCCACATCCATGTCCAACTTGCACAGTAAATGATAGAATCACCCAATAGGATTTACCTCATTAACCCATCCCGTCAGAAAACTTAGATCCAAGTTGTGTCCATAGAGTCATGATGAACAACAATTAATGTTGAACTTGCCAGCTAAGCCCAAGTATAAGGATCTGAAAACTCATCGTAGAACACATTGTTTTCAAGAATTTAGCAATTTTTGAACTCTATAGAGCGAGAAAGACTGTGTAGTTGTGAAACCCGTAGTTGTGATCCCCAATCCTTAGTTCACCATGGAATTTATTGATAACTCAGATCCCACAATAACGAGAGCTATAGGAAGCTAAAGAATCATGTCTAAGGATGTAGTACCAGATGAGCCCTGAAACCCCCAAGTCGAGGTCATAGGTGATCTAAAGGGGAAGGTGGAGTAGGTCAAGCTCCTTGACCTTGAATTGATAGACCAAGTCTTGTTCCCCCAGATGAACATAGACAAATTTTGGACTATCGCTCCAGACAAGTTGGGAGGCATGCAGTTCATTCCCAAGCCTGAATTCATCAACAAATTCAACTCAACCAACATGAACCTCAAAGACTTACCAATGTTCGACATCACTGGTGAAGTTACACGTTGAACCAAGTTCCTGATCAGCAATGTGCATGAAACAAGTCTCTATATGGAAAGGTGGTATTCAATCCATGTCGAGGACATACATTGGCTCACTAGACTGTCCCTTGAAGGAGAGGATGTGTCAAAGGGATTCCAAGGTCCCAACAAGCATGGAAAAAAGAAATGGGAGCCCGACCTCTATGAAAGGTTCCACACGTAGATGGGGGGGGCACACAACCAAAATTGACCCCATACTACCAAAGATAGTCAGGATTGGTTGTTACATCATAGCCAGCAAGGTTATGAGGTCATACTATAAGGGAGAATCCACGTTGGATGCATTTTCAGTGGTCGACTTATTTGCCAATGGTGTTGTGTTCAACTGGTTTAGTTACCTATTGGAGGAATTTCTCATGGCTTGCGAGGAAGCCCAGGAGAAGGGACGTACCTTCACATATGGCTACTTGTTGGTGGTGTTCGCGATGTTCAAGTGGACACCACCCACTAGAATATCATTGGCGCTAGAAGTCAAGGGGCACCTGGAAAAGATATTTGATCCATGGCACTCCAGGGCAGACTCGGACAACAAAACCTTCAACAATGTGGCGTTCTCCAAGTGGTACAACGGAATGATCGATGCAACACAAAGGTTGTGCATTCCATAGGAGCTCCTCACCTAAAACACAAGGAACATTTCTTTCAGCATGACCCAGCATCATACATTTGTATGGCTGAGGTAGGCTAACAGGGAAGACTTCCACTCAAGAATGTTTTCATTCTACTTGGATTAGGAGGCCTTCGAAAAAGAGGTAATGGTGTGGTCGAGCTTTAAATGCAACCCGCGCATGTCGGGAATGCACTATATCTTTCCTACAGAATTGTTGAAGAAGAAAGGAAAAGAAGCATGGGTAGGATCAAGATCATGACTAGAGGCCTATAACAAGGAATCTCTGACATAGTCAAACTCTGAGCAGGAAGATGAGATGCATCCATTGGAGCATGAAAAAATAACATTACCGATATTTCTACAACTACCAGATAAAGCCATGTTGACAGGTAAGGATGTCAACGAGATCCTGAGTGTTTTTTTCATCATAGAACCAGTGGCTAAGAAGCTCAGAACCGGGGTCTCACCGAGTAAAGTCTTAAACCCCCAACCCATTTCATATGTCTTCCCCTGCACTTTCTCAGTGGTCAAAGAAACCCTCGTCATCCATATTCAGAATGACCCTGAGTCTGAAACCCCTCCATCCACCATCATCACCGAACACACTCCATCACCACCACAACCCCAGTTGCCACCACCAGAAACCACCAGCCCACCCCAAACAACTAGTCTAGAGTTGATACATCTCGATCCCCTAGAGAAAGCAGAGTGAGAACTCCTAGAAACAACCTAGGATTTTCCTGAGCCAAGACCAAAAGTTTCTAGTCCAAACCCTGAAGTACCAAAGCAGAGCCTGCAACTGACTGGTCCAAACCTGGACACCCAGGACCAGCAGATTGTGCCTTTTCTATTAGAAAAGGACACCCAAACGGTGTAGGATCCACAAGTTCAAAGTACCCAACACATCCCCTCAATGGCCAAGGTTGAGGGTAGCTAGGGAATCACAATGTAGGGAGACAATGCAAGTAAAGGGGAGGAGATACCATAGGTTCAGAAGGAACTCAAGTCAACTTCTGGGAAAAGCGTGACATCCGCGTGGGAACATATGGAGCCGGTTCTCCAAATCCCTCAGTAGTGCACCTAGTTGATGCAACTCTTCCTGGACAGAACAGAGGTTCTAACACTCTTACCCTCAATGAGCCACTACAAACCCGAGCACCCAGAGATGCGGCCCTTTCATCCACTGACCTTGCAGAGTGGCCAGTGACACACTTGGTTGGAATGATCAGAGAATCCACTGATCAGTTAGATCAGAGTCTCCAAAAGGCCAATAGGTCTGCCAAGTATGCAAGGGAGGAAGTGCTCCTTACGCAAGCATGCAAGACACAAGAATCAAATGAAAAGGACCAGGTCAAGCATAGACTGGAAAGAGTGCAGGAATGAATTATTGAATCCTAGTCAGAAATTTAGAAGGTCGCACCTTAAGTGCCCGAAGTCAGGGATGCAGGAGAGCCATAGCATCAGATTGATTTTCTCTAAGGAACATGGTCATAACTGGCCATTCATGATGAGCATCTGGAAGTGCAGTTGTAGCAGACTCACCAAGAAGCAAAGAAGCAGCCACGAAAGTTGCAGGAGAAGATGGAAAAGGTAGTGCTAGAAGGAAACAATGCTCAAGCAACACTACATAAGTGCACAATTGAGTGCACAAGGATTTTCAGGGAATTCAACGATTATATGGGCATCATCGCTAGACACAACCAAACATTAGAGGATGTGTGCACTAGAATCCAAGTGTTGAATGAAGAAGTTGCAACCACAATGGATCCATTGGAGAAACAACAGAAGTTCGACCAGATCCAGCGAGCAGAAAATGAATTGAACGCCCTATTTGAGGCACAATCCATAGCAAATAAGGAGTTGCATGACTTCCAGCCTGTCTTTTAGACAGTGTACATGCATATGCATCAAGTTTATGTGTTGTCCCTTGACCAAGTTTTGAGGAAACCTTGGTCAGGTTTTACCACCTTTTGGACTTCGACAGGTTAGTCGAATATGGAGCACCCAGACGGAGATGAGATCATGGATCTCAATTATTTTTTGGCCTATGTGTACCCAACAAGGGGTGACTTAGGATTTTTGTAATGGGTTATGGGATGTTGGCCAATGGGGCTTACCCATGATTAGGTCTTATTGTAAGGGATTGTAAAAGTATAAGTAAGAATGTATTGTAGTAGTGGATAGTGGGAAGTGGCTAAGTGCAAGTAGTTCTGAGTTTGTTTGTACAACAAAATGTGTATTTAAGGCTCTATGCTCGATAGTGAAGTCAACTTTGTGCCTAAACCTAGTTTTAGAAGGAGGATCTGGTGCTCAGTTCGCAGATCTCCTGTCCTATGCGAAGCTTGACTCTGTGGCTTAGTGCATAGGAGCAACTGAATGTAAGATATTGAAGAATAATAAATAAGATGAAATAGTTGGTGGACGTAGCCCCACACTGGGGTGAACCATGTATATCTTGTGTCTTTGGTTGGATTTTTGTTGTATTTCTTATGTTATGAATATGCTCAGTTCTTTTATTATTATGTATAATAAATAGATCTATTGTTGCTTAGTGCTTTACTTGTTTTAAAGATGAATGAATGTTAGATCTAACCTAATGCTATGTGCTAAGTGGTTAAAGTGTTTAATATTTGTTGTTACTGCGTCGATCTCTATTAGGGTATGTTATATGATGTTATTAAAGCTAATGAACTAATTCATATGACCTTCTAAGTGTTGCTAGAGTATTTTGTGAAGTGTTATCATCACATATATGTGTCCCATCTTGGTTATAGACACATGTGTCCTATAACCCCCCCTATTTATACCTCGGGTGAGACTTCGTCCGCTTCACAGGTGTTTCCGAAAGGGTCGGTAGTTAGGGTTTTGTTGGTGCATTGTTGAAGCATTGAACCCTAGGTTTTCCCCTATGCCAACAAATGGTTTCATTTTCGGGACCTAAAACTGTGATTCCTGGGAACTGAAGTAAAGAAAAGAGAATCTATGTGTGTAGATCTGTTGCTGAAGAAAAAAATACTCTACTTGACTTGCGAAGCTCTGTGCTAATATAGAAATCGGATTTGAAGAAAAGAGGTAAGATCTTAAAAGAGGTAAATCTTTGTGCTTTGATAAGAGTAAGATAAGTGAAAAAAAAAATTATGAAAGCATGAATTTAAGTATGTTTAATAGATTTTTTCCTAGTATGAAATCTAGGGCACAGTTGGAATAAAACGTTTATCTAAGTTAAGATAATAGAAATGAAGAAAGATATGTTATTCCTATGCATAGAAAGAAATTTTGGACTAATAAGTGGATGCAGGAACCTAGAAATAATTTTTGCAGATTGCAGGTTCAACACCGTGATCCTAGTGTAGAGTAAAGGAGACGTTGGGGAACATACAAGAGAAAGAGAGGATTGACACTATGTTATAACTGCATAAGACCGGGACATATTGCTAAGGAATGCCCTGGTACATATCCTATTTATCTTTGTTGTAAAATTGTTGGTCATGAGGTTGAGGATTGTCCAAGGATGATTGCTAAAGTGGAACGAATGAATATGAGACAAGAAAACTATGAAGGAAGTCAAGAGACTAAGAGCATGTTAGAGAATCATAAAGAGAAAGAATCAGATAATGTTTAGACTATGTTGTTACAGTTTAAAGAAACAATGGATGTTCGCAAAGATGTCAGTTTACCAGAGATCCTGAAAGTAAAACAATGCATAAATGCAAGAATAGAAGACCTCGACATAGATTTTGTATTGGATAAGAAACACAAGTGAATATTATGATAGAAGACACTTGGGAAATATTGGGAAAGCCTACTATTGTACCTTCATTGGGAATGATAGTATTGTTTAAGAGAAAGATGATAAATTTATGTGGAAGAGTTACTAATGTACATGTTATTATTCATGGAACATCCACTGAAGAGGAATTTGAAGTCATTAAGTTTATTGGGGACAGTGCCCCTTTCCCACTTTTACTAGGTAAGACTTGGATTGAGGAAGATCAAGTGAGAAGGAAAGTAGAGGAAGAATATACAAAAAAGAAAAATCAAGAACTAAGGGATTTCATAGCTAGAAAAATAGATTGACTAATAGAAGACCGAGAAG
Source organism: Picea engelmannii (assembly GCA_009831015.1). Classification (NCBI taxonomy): domain Eukaryota; kingdom Viridiplantae; phylum Streptophyta; class Pinopsida; order Pinales; family Pinaceae; genus Picea; species Picea engelmannii. The sequence goes on from ML818034.1 coordinate 105,112, forward strand.
ATAAGTCAAAGAAACAGAAGGAAAGAGAATTAGTTGTCGAGGTTGAAAGAATGTAAGAAGGTTTGAAGGACCTATCCATGCAAGAAAGAAGTATATCCACCCAGGAAGTAATAAGAGAAGGGATATTAACTTCGAAGCCTTTCTAATAACATCTGCAGTGTGAAGTCACTACACTAGGAGAAGATAAGAATAAGAATGGAAAGAGGAATCCAGAAATAGTTAGAGAAACTCAAATCATAGGAAAGAAGGAAAGGAGACTCAATAAAAAGAAAGCTAAGTTGGAAAAGCTACAGGAAGCTACAGAGACCATATGGAAGACTTCATAGAATGGAACCTCGCAGGATACATGTTCACATGATTTGAACCTCGCCGGAATAGCAGGACCACGCAGAATGGGACTTCGCCCTGGCAAAGCTATATGACCCTTGGAGGCACCCCAACCATTAGTACAAAGCTCCATAACGGCTAGAAAATGAATTTATGAGTGGATATACCACCATTGGATGTTGAAATCATGCCATAATGGACAGATTCACATTGATGGAAGCATTCCTGCCCATAAGAAGAATCTGTTACGACGCCTGGCTATTTAACCCATCGAACTCTACGTCGGGACAATGTTTTGCCACCCGTGATTAACTGAGCCACGAAGATAATTTATTTCATGTCGAGTTGTGTTATTAGAATCTAGATATTTCCATCTGTTTGTCTACCCCACATGTCCGTTCTCCTACCTCGACCTATCTGTTTAAACATGAGAATGTCGGGTGAACCTAGTGCATTAGATAAGTTTTTCTAGGAGGTCCTCAAGACGATAATGGATGATAGACATTTATTTAAAGGTGTCCAATCATCTTCAACCAAGGGACTGCAGGCTTCCCCTTCGACTTGACGTCATTTTGGCCATGTTAACCTCACAACCGAGTAGTGAAGTAAGCATAACAACGATTTGGATAATGCGAAGTAGATCCCGTCTATCCTACCAGATTATATCTCACCTTTGGCTAGAAAAGTTAACCGAAACATCATTCCACGAGACTATGAGTAAACCCTGATCACCGCGTACATTCTAAAAGGAATACGCGTAGTTGGAAGCCAGTTAGGGCAAATCCCACTACTAAAAAAAAATGACTTTGATCTAGACGACAGAAAGAACTATGCTATGCTAGTGCCCCACTGATACTTGATGAACAAAATTGGAAAGAATCCTCCTCTGGTCTCCCAACCATGGATTAAGGAGCTCGCGTAGTCCACCATGCTAAATGTGATGAAGATTCCACATTTTGATCGTCACCAGAAGGTTAAATCTTGTGTTAAACTCCTCTTCTCATGTTATCATTGTGGATACCTATGGCTTGACCAGAGGATTACTATGGATCTGATGTTGATCCACCTAATTACAGGATTAAGAATGCAGGAACCTGACCCTCAGCAGTATTATCTACGAAAGGCCTTGGACCACTCCCTGGCACAACGCATCAAGGAATCTTATGGCAAAGTTGAAAAAAGAAAGCGAGGATACAAGGTATCCTCTATACAGGATGGCGCAGTGTGCCTTGATTTCCAACTCATAGATGGAAAGATTGTAAGGAAGAACCACCCCACACAGATCATTGGGTTCATGGTGGACCTCATAGGAAAATGTGTGGAGGGCATGCAGATGAATTGGACAAGTTACCTTGTCAATTAACTGGAGAAGGATTGTTTCGAAGCTCAGGATTTGGGATACGAGTTCCACTTCAGCTGGCTGATCGTTTTGATCGCATTT
>ML818034.1:116057-131422 GCA_009831015.1 Picea engelmannii
GTAAAGAGGGTCTTCAGGTATCTTCGTGGCACCACCAATTATGGATTGTGCTACCAAGGAAGACCGAGATTGGACAGAGTGGTGGACATACATGGCTTTGTTGATGCATACTGGGCTGGAGATTTGGATCGCAGAAGATATACGAGTGGGTATGTGTTTAACCTATTTGGAGGAGCAATCAGTTGGATGAGAAAAAGACAGGCTGTAGTGGCACTCTCAACTACAGAAGCTGAATACATGGTAGCCACTCCTACAAGCAAGGAAGCAGTATGGTTACAAAGGTTGTGTTCAGGTATTGGGTTGGTACAACAAGCAGTGAGATTAGACTGTGACAGTCAGAGTGAAATATTCCTGGCAAAGAACCCAACTTATCATTCGAAGACAAAGCATATTGATGTTCAGTATCACTTTGTGAGAGACATGGTTGAGGAAAAGAAGGTGTTGCTGGAAAAGGTTGACACTTTGAAGAATGTTGCACATTCATTGACAAAGTCTATGAGCACAAAAAATTTCTCTTGGTGTAGAGTAACAATGGGCATTGTTTCCCTGGATTGTTGACTATATAATCCCCTGGACCCCTGGATGCAAAGAAAACAACAAGTGGGAGAATGTTGGGTGTGTGTTATATTCTTTGCATGTGTGTGTGTCTGGGTGCGTCAAATACGACATCTGCGTATGACGATCCCTTCACCTAGAGCTCTATCGTGTGCATTGGGCTCTCTCCTAGGGGGGTCCCAGGGGGGGCAGGTATGCCCCCCCCCTGGTTACGTGAAGTGTTCGGGGCAGTGCCCCAAAAAAAGTTTTGGGGGGCGTTTTTTGCTATTTTTAGCGGATTTTGTTATTTTTAGCTGATTTGTAAATTAATCCTGGATTAAGGGATTAGGGTTTTGGTATCTACAGAATACCTAAAATCATTGTATATATTGTATGGAGAATGGTGAAATTTGATATAATGAAAATAATAAAGGTTTTCACGGTTGAGGGTTTCCGGTAAAAATCTCTGTGTACTCTGTGTATGAGCCATTGATTAATTTTTGTATTGCTTAAGAATCTATATGCATTTCTTTACTTCGCAGGTTTAAAAATTACATTTTTGGATGCCACTGCTGCCATTGTTGGTGTGCACTCTGATGCTTTTGCATCTCCTGTTCATTGGCAACAAGAAATTCTTTGTCAGCTAAAAGTGCAAGGTGAATCAAGCAGTTGAAAAGGTAACTTTGGGAGGTGTGGACTTGGTGGATGGTCATTTGTTAGCTACTCTAAGAGTACTATTTTCTAAGGATTTGGAGGATATAGAGAAGCATGATCTTATCAATCTGAAATCATTAGCAATGGAAGCTCCACTTGGTGCAGCTAATGAAAGTAATGTTCTCCGCACAATTATCACATTATGTGCCATTTCTTTGGGACACTTCCCAACCAAGATAATGAAGAAAGAGATTATTTGATGTCATGAGGCATTTGACTCAGAGACTGAACAATGTAAAAAGGATCAAGGGAAAAGATATTGCAGATATTGATTAGAAAGGTATCTGGCACTAAAGAAAACGTCATATTTTAGGATTCGAAGAAGAACTTAAGAAGAATATCCAAGAATTTAGAGGTACAGATGGAAAATTTCTCCAGATTTTGAGGCATTTTTAAATACAACTGGTAGTCAAAACACCAGATCACCCAGAACAAATGAAGCGGATCTATGATTTGAGGAAGGTATTAAAGAAAAATGGTTAAGTGGCTCTTGAAATTCGTGGTAAAAATTATCCATTTGTCACAACAGTGTTTCAAAGTGCCTTGTCATCTTCTCAACAGTTATTGGAGATATTATGAAGACCAGTAAAGGGAATGTTATTTCTTCACCTGTCAATTTGTTGTCTACCATTCGAATGGAAAAGGACTTTGCTGAAACAACCCTCTGGAAATCAGGAGAAGTTTTGCATGTGTCATTTATGTTATAATCGACCCTTATGTTTAGGAGACCATCTGTAACATGTGTCAATCATTGTAACTGTTTTCTATTTTTGGAAAGTAGGGGTAGAGTTCGAATTTTTTAGGACTGATAGTATCTTTACCTTTATATGCAAATGTAAAAGAGGAAAGGGGGGTTCAACCAGTGTGAATTTGTTTCCCTTTTGGATAGACTGTGGGTCTTGCTACTCCAGGAGGTTTTTTGTCTGTAATATTTGAATGACTAAACAGTAATAGAGAAAAAGATTTACGGGATTCTTGTGTAGCAGTGTTGGTGGTGTGTCCCTTGTCTGTTTTTATTTATCTTTCTTCTATCATTCAAGCATTTTCATTTCTTATTGTTGAAAGAGAGTAATGGAGAAGAATTTATGCATGCATATTCTTTGGCAAATTTTTCAATAATCTTTATGTTATTCATCTGAAGCTTTACAAAGGAATTCTTAGCTTCTCCTCTGTTCAGTGGATCTCTCCCTTTTCACCTTATTCATAGGCACTAAATCTAAGACAATCCAACAGTTGTTACTATCTTTCCCTATGGAGGCATTTACCTCTAGATTTGATTTGATCATTATCTTACAAGCAGACCCCATAGCCCAATGGTGATCTGAGAAACTCGTCAACCACATCCTCATCTAAATATTTCAAAAAACCCAACCCCCATACTTTCATAGCTAGCCAAATATCCTATTCCAAACTAAGCTAAATCATATAGAGAGAGCCCTCTCTGAGTCTTGGAGAGCTATATCCAAGACTCCAAGTGGTTTGAGGTTACCTCTGTGACTTCCCCCACAACCTTGGGAAAATTACAGAGTGCTAACAAAGTGGATGTAGGAACCTAGAAGGAATTTTTGCAGATTGCAGGTCCAACACTGTGACCCTAGCACACAGTATAGAAGAATTTGGGGAACGTACAAGAGCAAGAGAGGATTAACACTATGTTATAACTATAGAAGACCAGGACATCTTGTTAAGGAATTCCCTGGTGCAGTTCCTATCTGTCTTTGATGTAAAATAGTTGGTCATAAGGTTGAATATTGTCCAAGGATGATTGATAAAGTTGAACAAATGAAAATGAGTCAAGAGAATAAGAGCATGTTAGAAGATCAGAAAGAGAAAAGATCAGAGGAAGTTCAGACTACATTAGTATAGTTAAAAGAAGCAATGAATGATCACAAAGATGTTAGTTTACCAGATCTCTTGAAGGAAAAACAATGCATAAGTACAAGAATAGGAAACTTCAACATATACTGTGTCTTGGATGAGGAAACACCAGTTAAAATTATGAAAGAAAGCACTTGGGAAATTCGGGAAATCCTACTATAGTACCTTCATTGGGAAGGATAGGTCTATTCAAAGGAAATATGATAACCCTATGTGGAAGAGTTACTAATGTATATGTTATCATCCATGGAACATCGATAGAGGAAGAATTTGAAGTTATTAGGTCTGTTGAGAATAGCGCCACTTTTCCTCTTTTGTTAGGAAAGACTTGGATTGAGGAGGATCATATCAAAAGGAAGGAAGAGGAAGAAGCTATAGAAAAGAAAAATCAAGAACTAAGGGATTTTATAACTAGGAAAATAGATCAACTGATGGAAGAACGAGAAGGTGAGTCGAAGCAGCAGAACGTGAGAGAATTAGTTGTCGAGGTTGAAAGAATGCAAGAAGGTTTGAATGACCTATCTATGCAAGAGAAAATAATACCCACCATGGAATTAATAATAAAAGAGGTATTACCTTTGAACCCTTTGACAGTACATCAACAATGTGAATATACTAGACTGAGAGAAGATAAGAATAAGAATGGAAAGAGGAATCCAGAGACTCAAATCATAGGAAAGAAGTCAAGGAATCTCAGTAAGAAGAAAGCCAAGTTAGAAAAGCTACAGGAAGCTCCAGAGAAGACTTTGTGGGAGGAAGGCTTGTAGGCTCTAAACCTCGTCGGAACAGCAGAACCATGCAGAATGGGACTTCACCTCGACGAAGCTATATGACTGTTGGAGGTGCCCCGACTGTTAGAACGATGCTCCGAATGGCTAGGAAACACATTTATGGGTGAATAGACTATGTTTGGGACGTTGATACCGTGCCATAATGGATAGATTCGTATCGATGGAAGTAGTCATACCCATTGGAGGAATCCGTTATGACGCTCGCCTATTTAACTCATCTGAAGATACACCAGGACCACTTTTTTCCATCTGTGATTATCTGAGCTAACATAGAAGTGATTGCGTGTGAAGTTGTGATGCTAGAAGTTAGAACCTAGACACCGCCATCTGCTTGTTTACCCCACCTATCCATTCGACTACCTCGGACTATTTGTTAATAGTGAGAATGTCGGTTGAGCGCACTAAACTAGAAAAATCCTTTGAAGAAGTTCTGAAGAAGTTTATGGTTGATAAAGCTATGTCTAAAGGAATACATGCATCGTTGAATAGGGCACTACAATATTCCCCTTCGACTGGATGACGATCAGGTCGTACTAACGCCGTGACTGAGAAATGAAGTAAGCATCATGACAATCTGGCTAATGCAAAGAAGATCCCATCGATCTTACCTGATTACATCCTTCCTTTGGCTGGTGTGGTTAACTACAATAACATTCCATGTGACTTCGAGTAAACCTTGATCACCACATACATCCCGAAGGGGATATGCGTAGTAGGAAGTCATTTGGGACAGATCCCATCCCTGAAGTACAACGATTTCAACCTTGGTGATAGGAAGAACTATGCGATGCTCACGCCTCATAGATATTTGATGAAGACAACTAGGAAGAAGCCTTGCATAGTATCCCAACCTTGGATAAAAGATCTCGCGCAGTCCACGATACTCAATGTGATGAAGATACCTCATTTTGGTCGAAATCAAGAGGTTAACGCTTGCGTTAAACTCCTCTTTTAATGCTATCATGGAGGATACCTATGGCTTGATAGGCGCATTACTCTAGATCCGACGTTTATCCACCTGATCACAGGACTGAGCATGCAGGGACCCAAACCTCATCATATCTACCCAGGGAAGACCTCAGATCGCTCCCTGGCACAGTGCATTAAAGAGGCATACAAGGAACTTGAGAAGGGAAAGTGAGGCTACAAGGTAGCCTCTATCCAAGATGGTGCAATGCGCCTATATTTCCAACTCATAGCTGGCAAGCTCGTCAGAAAGAACTGCCCCATGCAGGTCACCAGGTTCTTGATGGACCTCAAAGGGAAATGTGTGGAGGGGATGCAGATGAATTGGGTGAGCTACCTCGTCAACGAGCTTGAGAAAGATTGTTTCGAAGTGCAGGATCAAGGATACAAGTTCCACTTCAGTTAGTTGTTTATGTTTATCGCATTTGTCACTTGGAAAATGCCAGAAGGAGAAACCTTCCTGGAGACTGAACCATCAAAGTTTTTGGCCACGAGGTTCTCAACCTTATGGTATAGGAATGACATGTAAAAGTAGTGGTAGTCGAACACAGTGTTCCATGCCTACTATTAACAACTAAAGGTTTCCACAAAGTCTTTTTCACGCATGACTCCGTGCACTTTGCACCAGTACAGACCACTAGCTAAGTTCCACGCAGATCAACACTTCATATATATCACTGCACGTAGAGATGAGAGAAAAGAAGAATTACAGTCCTATTACAAGTTGATCAATGAAGACATGGAGGAGATCACCAAGGAATGGTCAGAAAATTTCCTTGTACCGGTTGATGATACAAAACTCTTTGACCCTGACATTATAGGAAGTCCCTTGGTCACCGGGGTCGCGCATGATGGATATACTAGTGCAAAGAAGAAGAATAAAAAGGAGGAAGTACAAGACATAGAGACTGACGAGGAGGAAAATGCCTTAGAAGAAAGTGGACATGGCTCATCTGTAGGAGGAGGAGGAGACAAAGTAAATCAAGAAGGAGAAGGGGATGAAGGAGAAAATCAAGGAAAATGCAAAGTTACATCGTCAAAGGAACCCCCTACAGAGATAGAAACACAGAAGAAGAGGAAGGGTTCTCCAGAGAAACCCTCAGCAAGAAAGAATACTTGTGCCAGTAAGCCCCATCTAGAAGCTACACTCACAAAAGACGATATAAGCATAGTCCACAGAGTGATGGAGGATGCGTTTGAGGACATCCTATAGAGATATGGAGCGAAGCATGATGAACTATATGGAAGAAAAGAAAAGGAATTAAGAAAAGTATAGGAAGCTATTTGTTCAGTCTGCGCAATCCCTATTGTGCCTTCCTCGTCGAATACTGTAGAGATGGGGGATGAACCAGCCCAACTTCAAAGAATTACAAATGAAATAGAGGCTGGCCTTCATTGATTCCAAGAAGAAAAGGAGAAGCCTATAGAAGCCCTGAAGAAAGAGAAAGAGGAGACCTTGGAGAAACTACGAGTTGCATGGTACTGTGTGACCGCTTACGAAAATGAGAAGGATGAGTTCCAGGCGATGCTCAAGGAAGACAAAGAGGAGATACAAAAGGAAAAGGACCAACTACTCATAGAGAAAATTGTAGTCAAAGAAGTGGTGGGAAGAGTACTTCTCTCTGTGATAGGCTTGGCACAGGAGGAACATGAGGTATTTGAGGTTCAAGTAATGAAGCTCGTTGAGGTCATCCATTATCAAGCATGGGTAATGGATTTGGAGATTCAATCAGTACCAAGAACTCTGCAGGAAGTGCGTGACCAGAGGGAGGAATCCTCTAAGAGAGAATTATAAAGGATCAGATTCCTCACCTCAAAATGCAAGCAGCTAAGCGACAGAAATGCGCAAACCTACGAATGCCTCATGGAAGATCCAGAGCTTAGGAATTTAGAAGCACAGCTACAGGAGGTGCAAGATCAGGCACTGATAGTTCAAGTGAAGATGAAGTCACTCACTTCGGTCAAGAGAATGAAGAGATCACAAGAACAATGCGTGGCCCAGCAGACGATTACTTCCATCCAGGGCAGAGTAATGGAAGTTACACAGATACTACAACCGGTGCAGGAGGAATCCTACGCATTGTTTGAAGAGATCGAAGGACAAGGTTCACAACTGGACCAAGTGGTTGCGACAGTGGAGCAACGCCTGGAAGGGCCTGTTACAGAGAACATGATCCAGGAGTTCACTGAGAAGGAGCCTCAGGAGAAGCAGCAGGTCAAGGCATCTCGACCTAAGCTTGAGGCCTTCAAAGCAGCGTTTCCCATATCTGAGTGAATCGGGACAAGTCATAGGTGAGTGTTGTGGGCCTATTGGCCCTCGACCAAGTTTTGACAAAACATTGGTCAGGCTTAACCACATTTTGGACTTAGACGAAACAATCGAGGAAGGAGTGCTCAGGCGGAGCTGAGATCGCATATATCACTTGTTTTTTTGACCCAGCATGGGGTTCTAAGGTTTTTTTAATGGGTTATGGGATGTCGGCCCATGGTTTTACCCATGATTAGGCCTTTTTGTAAATATAAAAGTATAAATAGGAATGTAATGTAGAACTAGAGTAGTAGAAGAAAGGTCAATAGCTTGTAAGGCTAAGTGCAAGTAGTTTTGGGTTGCTTAGTGCAACAGACCATGTATGTGAGGCTATGTGCTTCATAGAGGAGTTGGCTCTGTGCCTTGACCTAATTTTGGGAAGGTGGATCTGGTGCTTAGTGCACAGATCATCTGCCCAGTGCGAAGCTTGGTTCTATGGATTACAGCACATGAGAAAATGAATGTAAGAGATTGAATCCTAATAAATAAGAAGAAGAAGTTGGTGGACGTAGCACCACACTGGGGTGAACCACGTATGTCCTGTGTTGATGGTTTTATTTGTTCTATGATGTTTATGCTGTGAATATGCTTAGTGCATTGATTGTTATATATTATAGATAGATCTATGACTGTTAAGTGCTTTATCTATGTGGAATGTGTTAGATCTAACCTATTATGCTAAGTGTGATGTGTATTCTTTCATTCTTACTGTGATGATCTATTCTTAGGGTTTGTTCTACAATGTGAATAAAGATGATAAACTAGTGCATGTTGTTCTTAAGTATTTTGCAAAGTAATTGTAATCACAGATTTGTGTCCCAGCTTGGTTACAGACACTTGAGTCCTATAACCCCCCTACCTCTACCTCGGATGAGACATCACCTACTTCACAAGTGTTTCCGAAAGGGCCGGTAGTTAGGGTGTTTTTGGTGCATTGTTGAAGTGTTGAACCCTTGGTCTGCCCCTATGCCAACAAAACTCTATAGCGAAGTCATCTTTGTGCCTAAACCTAGTTTTGGAAGGAGGATCTGGTGCTCGATGTATAAATCTCTTGTCCTATGCGAAGCTTGGCTCTATGGCTTAGTGCACACAAGAAACTGAATGTAAGATATTGAATAATAATAAAGAAGATGAAGCAGTTTGTGGACGTAGCCCCACACTAGGGTGAACCACATATATCTTGTGTCTTTGGTTGGCTTTGTGTTGTATTTCTTATGTTATGAATATGCTCATTGCTTAGATTATTATGTATAATAGATAGATATGTTTTTTATTAGTTCTTTACTTGTCTTAAAGATGAGTGAATGCTAGATCTACCCTATTGATATGTGCTAAGTGGTTAAAGTGATTAATCTTTGTTGTTACTACGTCGATCTCTATTAGGTTATGTCCTATGATGTTATTAAAGATAATGAACTAATGCATATCACCTTCTAAGTGTTTCTATAGTACTCTACGAAGTGTTATCATCACAGATCTGTGTCTCGGCTTGGTTACACACACATGTTTCATATGACCCCCCCCCCACTTCTCGGGTGAGACTTTGCCTGCTTCACAAGTGTTGCCGAAAGGGCTGGTAGTTAGGGTTTTGTTGGTGTGTTGTTGAAGTGTTGAACCCTGGGTCTGCTCTTGTGCCAACATGATACAATATAGGATTATGAGGGGAAATCGTTGGTCGCATCCAAGACAAAGGGATGTATTATAGAGGTGACCCAATAGTTCATAGTAGAGGCATCACTCCTTGCCAGGAAGTGGCAGGATAAAGTTGGAAGCTTTCAAGGAGTGAGAAAGCAGGCCTTAGAGTTGGTCCTAGAGTTGGGCCCTTCATTTGAAGAGGAAAAATAAGAGAAAGTGAAAGAATAAGAGAAAAATAAAGAGGAAAAGGAGGGCAAGGGAAAAAAACAATTACTCCTGGAAGTTGCGAAAGATCCGAGTACTTGACTCGAGGGCAAGTCAAGGTTTTTAGTCGGAGCCTATTGGGCCCTTCGTTTTTGGATAAGGAGTTGCGTAAGAAGGATTACAATCCAAGTTTTGGACTGGTATGAGTTATGCAAGATTCAGAAGAAGAGGGACAATAGAGAAAGGATAAGAAACAGAAATCAATTGCAAAAAGGACAGTGCAACGCCAGCAAAGAAAAAGTGGTTGCAAAAGAACAAGAAAGAGTGCAAACCAAGATAGAAAWCACAACTTAGATTATATATAKGGATGAATATGATTGKAAAAGGGTTTGGTTGAATTGTGATTGTGTTCAATTCGATCTTTCCCTTACTGTTAGGTTGATGTGATAGTTATTGTATGAGGTTGAGAGGTCATAGTTTTGAGTCTGTAATGTAATTTGTACACCATTTTGGGAGTTAGAGCTYTGCGACATGAGTCCATAGCCAAGAGTATGTAACAGAGAACTACTRTGTATCTCTGAGTTTGTAAATGAAGAAATATTTGAAGATAATATTAAGAAGGATCTAAATTTTCAAAATATGTTGTGTCTTTCTATGTTATACTTATGCATTACGGTACTTCTTTATGGTTTATAAGTTCCCCATGATGTCTCTGTGTTTAAATTCTTGTTTCAAACATAAGTAGTTCCAGTGCTTTCATGCATGAGTTCAGATTTGTTCTATAGTTAGATGTCTTATCCAAGATTAGGATGAATCTTGAAGGTTATGTGAATCCTCCTAAGTCTTTTCATTGCCCGTCCCTATCTATTTGTCTCAACAACGCTTCCCATGAGACTTTTTCTCTTCGAAGGAGATGAAAATGCCAACGCTCTAGACTACTTGGTACCTTTTGTTGGTAACCTGAGAAGGACAATGGTCTGATCAAAATTGCACCAACAGTCATGTTAATTTTACCAAGGGAGAATGATACATTCACTCATAGGCCCATGTTGATTTGGCTAGTGGTAAATGGTCCAAGTGTAGTGACGCAACACCCCTACCTCAACAGGTTTTGTGTGACCTCCCGATCTTTGGTATTTCTATTTCCTTGAATCAGAATGGATCCTTGATTCGCAGCTAGAATCTCCAACACGTACAACCACAGGTCCTTTTTAGGAGTTACATCTATGCAAATAAGCACTAGGCGTGAAACTCCAGTCTACATGACCAACCAGTGTGACCACAACCTTTACCTAAAAAGGTGTTTCGGGTTTCGTGACTTCATGATTTCTATTATGAGTCCCTCTGAGTCCTTTGACTCTCGAAACCCCAAAAAGGGCTAATCGGGCCTTTGACCCCTTCCTTATGCCTCAACCATGTGACCTCCAATCTAACCTTGGGGTCCACTTCTGAGCGTGTCAGGATTTCATGACTCACGAGTTCACGATGTGACTCCTAGCCTTTCTCCCAAAGTCCAAACTTGTGACTTCTTCTCCTCAAATCGATGGCTCTGAGCTCTCCACAATCTGACGGTCTAGGTTATGTCATAATTTCCTGTATTAGGATTTCGTAACTCAAGATCTCCAAGTCACGACTTTCTCCACACTCCGACTCCCAAAATGCCAAAATCCAAAATCACAAGATCAACGACTCCCATTGATCAAAAATTAATGGTAAAAATTCCTCCTGAGCTTGCGAGTGTTGAAAGACACTCGGCCTTAACTTCTCCGCTGATCCACTGGATCCAACGATCCATGGAAAATCAGTAATTCTCCCTCTAATAATTCCAACAGTCCGTTTAGACTTTTGACGAATCTGGCCAAATGACTTGGTTCCCTTTCTTCTGAGATTTCCTTTTGTGAAATCACTTCGACCCTCATCTTCCCTTCGAGTTCTTCGAAGCCTCTATCCTTCCTAATGTTGGTTCTTGATACAAACTCAAGGATTCAAAGGGATTCTTCCCGCACTCCTTGCGGCTTCATGATAATCTCTAATTATCTAAACTTCCCAGTTATGTGCACTCCTTGCGACAGAAGCTCTTCAACCATTCACTTGGTTAGAAAATTCTAAGACCTCAACCTGCCTGCGCACACCTTGCACAGCTCTACGCTATCCTTGTACTTCTACTGGTATGAAAAACAACGGTATCTCTCCTAAACTTATTTGAGGTAAAACTCAGAGTTCTTGTCAACACACTCTTTGCAGACCCTCACTGCACTCCTTTTAGGAATTCTCAGGATGAGAAACAATTGAAACTCATATCCTTCCTCTCACATACTTCATAGATTCAACATGAAATCATACGATACAAGCATTGAAAAAAATGCATAACAGAGACTGAAATTAACTGTAAACATACCATTAAATACATGCAAACAGTGATCATCACAACACTATGAAGTTGAGTCAAAACATTCTCATATTAACTCAAGTGCTTTTGTACATGGTCTCTATAGCAACACCTATCTTCTTATACAAGTTTACAATCTATGTTCTTCTATGCTCTCCTATTCTCCTGCTCTACAACTCTAATATTATACTCTTACAATGAGAATAAGCATACAATACAATACATTCGAGGGAGATTTCTAGAGTTTTCCCTCTTACACTCTAAACTATATTAAAGAATTAAAGACTATAGCTACTTTATATTTACTACAATAAATGCCTACAACCGACAGATGAGAGTAATTCTCAAGATCTGCGTTACAATCTCTAAACCATAAAAGCAAAAATATATTTTCAAATATTACATTAATGCTTCATTCTTTCAAATTGAAAACATCCTCAAAACACGTGCTAGTGCATTTCTAGTTGTCCTCCACTTTTTTGCTTCCATATGATGCTCCTGCATCATGTAGTCTTTCTCCTAGTAGTCATGTTGATTTGACAAGGAATGATAAAAATTTGAGACGTTCTCACATTTCCTTCTCCAGGATGGAGTGATAAATTTTTATAGGGAAGGTTTGACATGTTTGCAAGTCTAGTCTGATGTTGAATATGTAGGCTCTAGAGACCCCTTGTGATGAGACGATTCTTAGTGAATCTACTCAACATTAGAGACCTATATAGTTTCATATAGTTGCATAAGTTGCATTGTTTCATAAGTTCCATGTTGCATAAAGTTGCATAAGTTGCATGTTTCATAAAGTTGCATAAGTTGCATTGTTGCATAAAGTTGCATAAAGTTTCATAGTTGCATAAGTTGCATAGTTGCATAAAGTTTCATAAGTTGCATAGTTGCATAGTTGCATAAGTTGCATAGTTTCATAAAGTTCCATAAGTTTCATAGTTGCATGTTGCATAAAGTTGCGTAGTTTCATAAAGTTGCATAGTTGCATAAAGTTGCATAAGTTGCATACCTTGCATAGTTGCATAAGTTGAATAAGTTGCATAAGTTCCATAGTTGCATAAACTTCCATATAGTTGCATAGTTGCATAAGTTGCATTGTTGCAAAAGTTGCATGTTGCATAAAGTTTCATGTTGCATAAATTTGCATAAAGTTCGCAAGAGGGGCGCCCAAAGGCAAGCCATTTTGGCAATAGGAGCGCCCAACCAACAAAACTGAAAGCGCCAGCAGCACAAGTGCGGTGAGAAAAAACCTTGGTGTTTCCCAAATGCAAGGAAAACTTGGGGTTTCTCGAATGCATGGAAAACTTGGGGTTTCCATAGGCAACGTAAAGCAAGTTGGCAATAGGGGCGCCCAAAGGCAAGCCAAGTAAGCAAGAGGAGCACCCAACCAAAAAAACTGAGGAGTCAGTGACACAGCTCACATATAGGAAGAAACTTGGGGTTTCCCAAAGCCAACGCAAACATGGGGTTTTGCCATGGAACACCAAGGTGATTTGAAAAAGGCGCCTGGAGGCATGGAAAGAGGGAGAGCCCACATCAATGAAGGGATTCCAAATGCAAGGTAGACAGAGTTGGTAAATAGGGGGGGAGAAAGGCTAGGAAAAGCGATTTGGCAAGATGGACAACCACATGAGGAAACATGAAGAAAATAAAGTAGTGTGTGCAAAGGTGGGGCAATGCTATTTCTCAAGATGTGCGTCCGACCAACAAAACCGAAGAGCCAGTGACACAACTCATGTGGGAAAAAAATTGGGGTTTCTAGAAGGAAAGGAAGGGCGAGTTGGCAATATGGCCACACAAAGGCAAGGTGAGTTGGCAAGTTGGGCATGCAAAGGCAAGGCGACTTGGAAACATGGGCACCCATAAGAGGAGTCATTTCGAAAATGAGGCAGGGCACCCAAATGCAATGATAGGTGAGTTGGCAAGATGGGCACCTGAATGCAATGCAAGGCAAGTTGGCGAGATGGGCACACGAACACAATGCAAGGCGATTTGGAAACATGGGCACCTATATCTTTCCAACCACGAAAAAAATTGTTTGTCTTTGTGGAAAGTGAGATGGATATGTGTGGAAATAGTAATGAAAAACCGTGTCAAATTTGGTCATATGTAGTAGCGATACTTGCATCAACACCAATACTTTCAATGCCCTTGATATTCTCTTGCACGTCCCATCCATGCCAATCAAATCCACAAAATTCTTCAAAAACAAAGGTTTTGTGGCTATCAAAAATGAAACTCTAGGATTCCCCCCTTCAAAAATCAACACGTTTTAATCTCCTAGTAGTCCAACCCTTGGAAATTGAACTTGTATACTAAAAAAATTGGACCACCTCCTTAAGATCATCTAAATAATCAACCAACTGGATGTCTTCAGTATCCTCCTCTATAGTATCCATCCCTCATCCTTCATCCTACTAATCCTGAGCGAGAGAGAGAGAGCTTGGATAAGGATCCATTATCAATGGCTTTACCTAATATCTTATGGTAGTCATGGGGGAATTTGAAGGTAGGGGTTTAACATATTGTGTCAATAGATGATGACCCATGTGCACATATAATGGACTCGAGCATTCTCCCTATGATATTATGACTGTCCAAGTATTTCCAAGGTGTAAGGTTGTGTTAATGTGATAAATTCTACTTCAGTAGTGCCTATCAATAAAAATATTGATTATTGGACCCCCCTTAATGAAGGGCCTAAACATGTCACTATGCTTAGGGGGGATTAAACCTTGATGGTGGAATATAACCACTCCTAATTGAACAACCAATCAAACCCTTAATAACAAGATTCCTTTATGTGTTGATGATATGATATTCCCTTACTACACTAGTACATATTATAAAAATTCCGACGTTTTGTTTGCGTCGTTATGGACAAAATTGACCATATTGTCAAAAAATAGAGGAAATTTAAAATAAAAAAATCCATATTGCCCAATAACGTCGCTATTGACACGTTGACGTTGCTCTTTCCATGTTGTCATCTCTCTTGCCACGTTGTTGTCTCTCTTGCCACATTTTCCACATATTCGTCTCTCTTGCCACGTTTGTGACATAGTCGTCTCTCTTGCCACGTTTGTGAAGATAATGGTCGCAATTGCGACGTTGTGGAAACTAGGTTTTCCCCCTCCAACGGTCACCTAGTATTTTGACCAAGTCAAATTTGATTTGGTCAATGATCATTGGAATTGCGACGTTATAAAATCTATAAATATGTTGCATTTTACAGATGTTGCGACAAGTTTACTATAATAACGACACTTCAAAAAGGGTTTGCAAGTCTTCTCATCTAGAGTACAATTATTAAAAGACATTGTACTAGGGCTCTTCTCGTTTCATTTTAATTTTTGGATCGGTCGAATTTTAAAGGAAACAACTATTAAAAGACATTGTACTAGGGATAGAGTACATGATGGGCAATGATGACCTATGAATGGTGCCAACATTGAAATTTTTTCAAAATGTTTATGTATGACATCATACATCCTTGAGTATTGAAACCATCCCATATCGTCAAGGCATGTATCTAGTCTAACCATGTCAAATTTTGATGCATACAGGCACATATTGAAGAAATTTCAGTGTTGGCCCCATTCACTGCTCACTATGCGAGGTCGATGCATGGAATATTTGGTGCTTGAATTGGAAGTTCCATGACATTTCAAGAGATTTCCAACAAAGATTCTACATATGGAAACAACAACATTTGACAATGAGACTCCCATTATGAACGTTGTTGCAAACATGGATGATCTCAAAGATGATGTGGTCGGGACATCATACATCCTTGAGTCTTGAAACCCTCCCATACAGTCAAGGCATGTGTCTAGTCTAACCATGCCAAATTTTGATGCATACAGTGCAAGATACCAGATATATAAAATATGCAGAACAGAAATGAAATGCTAGAAATGACAGAATAACAGTAAAATATCCA
>ML818034.1:140969-156693 GCA_009831015.1 Picea engelmannii
TACACATGTTCCCGCATCTAGTACTATATATTTGAGTCTAGAAACCCTTCCATATCATTAAGGCATGTGAATAATCTATCCATGTCAAATTCCAGTGCATATAGAAACATTTTGAAATAATTTCAACATTGGACCCATTCACAGGTTATTATTTCCCATCAAGTTACTACTGAACTAGATTACATATGAGAATGAAGATCCATATGAAAAATCAAGCTACATATCTTCATGGAAAATCAAGATTATTGTTGAACTAGAGTGATGTTTGAGTCTGGAAACGCTCCCATATCATCAAGGCATACAAATAGTCAATCCATGTCATCTTCTGCATGATAATTTTAGTTGATTAGGATGAAGAACCCCATGAAATGGGCAGATGAAGGAGCGGAAAAGGTGGCAGTTTGAAGAAGATTCTATGTTACATGCCTATGTTAAGCGATACTGGCCATGAGAATGGAATCTTGTATCGCAAAGAATGAATAGAGCCCTGGACAAAGATCCGAAATCCTGTGCAAAGAGGTGGAAGAACTACTTGAAGCTCAGAATCAAGAAGGTCTCCTTATCAGAAGACGAGTATCATCTCATTATAAGTCTTCAAGAAAAAACAATAAAATATTTGAATAACACAAATTCAAAACTACAAATTCAAGTCAAAAGAAGTGTAGTTGAATATAGCAAAAACGAGAGGCATATTGTTTCAACGCAAAGAAAAACCAACAATTTTCGATGTAGATATTGTTTCAAATTTGGACGGAAATCCCGCAAAAAGGAGAGGCATAACCGATAGTTTTAGACGGAAATCTGACAGATATTTTTTTATTGCATGAAATTCCTGGGATAACATACCTACATCGTTGGTATGAGATGTTTTTGAAATTGCTAAATCCGATTTCTGCAATTAAAATCTGCAATTTCGATGGATTTGCATTGAAAATGCTCATAAATGGTGCTTTTTTATATTTTTCAATGAAACCTAAGAACCTGGCATCCACACCGGCCATTACCAGAATAATGGATTATATTGTCGAATTAATGCCTTGTTCTAGACAAGTTTTGCAACAACGTGTTGCTTTGACAAAAGATTGAGATTGATCATATTTTATTCAAACACGACAAAAATTTAAATTATGGTTGTCATTCATTGGCTTATATAAAAATATAAACATAAAAATGTAATTAATTGTTGGGATGACATACCTACATCGTTGGTATGAGATGTTTTCGAAATTGCTAAATCTGATTTCTGCAATTAAAATCTGCAATTTCGACGGATTTGCATTAAAAATGCTCATAAAGGGTGTTTTTTTGTATTTTTCAATGAAACCTAAGAACATAGCATCCATGTCGGTCATTACCAGAACAATGGCTTATATTGTCGAATTAATGCCTTGTTCTAGACAGGTTTTGCAACAGCGTGTTGCTTTGACAAAATATTGGGATTGATCATATTTTATTCAAACACGACAAAAAATTAAATTATGGTTGTCATTCATTGGCTTATAAAAAAATATAAACATAAAATGTAATTAATCCCTAGGATGACATACCTGCATCGTTGGTATGAGATGTTTTCAAAATTGCTAAATTCGATTTCTACAATTTCGACGGATTTGCATTGAAAATGCTCATAAAGGGTTCTCTTTTATATTTTTCAATGAAACCTAAGAACTTGGCATCCACATCGGCCATTACCATAACAATGGCTTATATTGTTGAATTAATGCCTTGTTCTAGATAGGTTTTGCAACAGCGTGTTACTTTGACAAAAGATTGGGATTGATTGTATTTTTTTCAAACACGACAAAAATTTAAATTATGGTTGTCATTCATTGGCTTATACAAAAATATAAACATAAAATCTAATTAATCCCTGGGATGACATACCTACATTATTGGTATGAGATGTTTTCAAAATTGCTAAATCTGATTTCTACAATTAAAATTTGCAATTTCAACGGATTTGCATTGAAAATGATCATAAAGGGTGTTTTTTTAATATTTTTCAATGAAACCTAAGAACCTGGAATCCACGTTGGCCATTACCAGAACAATGGATTATATTGTGGAATTAATGCCTTGTTCTAGATAGTTTTTGCAACAACGTGTTTCTTTAACAAAAGATTGGGATTGATTATATTTTTTCAAACACGACAAAAATTTAAATTACGGTTGTCATTCATTGGCTTATACAAAAATATAAACATAAAAATGTAATTAATCCATGGGATGACATACCTACATCATTGGTAAGAGATGTTTTTAAAATTGCTAAATCTGATTTTTGAAATTAAAATCTACAATTTCAATGGATTTGCATTGAAAATGCTCATAAAGGGTGCTTTTTTATATTTTTCAATGAAACCTAAGAACCTAGCATCCACGTCAGACATTACAAGAACAATGGCTTATAATGTTGAATTAATGCCTTGTTCTGGATAGGTTTTGCAATAGTGTGTTTATTTGACAAAAGATTGGGATTGATCATATTTTATTCAAACACGACAAAAATTTAAATTATCATTGTCATTCATTGGCTTATACAAAAATATAAACATAAAAATGTAAATCTCTGGGATGACATACAAACATCGTTGGTATGATTAGGCGCAGCCGCGCAGAGCTCCTCTTGGTTTCGAGAATAGTTCATTCTCTACTAAACAAGGGCAACCACATGAAGGTGGAAGCTCTAATTATCCCCCCCTCACATCACTCTCAATTTCCCCATATGTAATTTGAAATTATAAATAACATGTAACATATACTCTGTTGGACAAATGAGAGGGGGGGGGTGAATCAGTTATTACTATGCTTAAAAAATTATTCTCATTTTAAAATCATTACAGGACACTCAATGACAATCACAATAATGCAAGGAAGTAAGCAATAGGATTTTCAACATCAATCACACACATGAAATATATAGAGACATATATTTCCTAAGGAAACCCATAAATCGAAAAACCTCTTCTTCTTGATATGATAAGTAATATTTATTTTCTATACATTATCATTCTTATGAGCTCCAACTCCTCTTGAGGCTACAACCTTTGTTTTACAAGCAACAACTTGTTGAGAGCACCAAATCTTTGGTTTCTCTAACACCCACTAGAAGGAAGCACCAACTCCCTAAGTGTTCCAGCACTAACTGGATGGAAATACAACTTCCAGTCACACAGGAACCAACCTATATATCAGAGAACAATATCTCTCCCTTGCACCACCCTACCACCTTGGTTTTTCTGGCTACAACCATATGGAAGCTACAACTCCCTATGTTCAAGCACCTACTTGAACCTTTGAGGACAACATTCCTCCCTATCACCTCCCTACCACCCTTAAATATAAATATTTTATTTCTTTAATTTATCAGAGTGATACAACATTTATCAATGGCTTACCAGTCTCATCACTATTCTGCTACACTGCTCTTCTCTGCCTACATCAGTGTCTTTCTTCTCACATCTCTACGCTTTATGTTCTCCTGCATGTTATACTCTGTGAGCCATCTCACTTCTATGTGCTATGTCTCTGCATGCTCTTCATTGTGTCACTATTCTCCCTACAGGTCGTTCACTTCATCTCATTCTCATGACTGCATAGCTAACCAACTGACTACCTTCACTTCTATGTTCTACATATTTTTCTCATGTCGATTCATCTGCCTTATCATCATGAAAACTAATCATCTTATTTGGCGGTTCGCACCAGTGTTCATCATCAATGAGATTTATGTTGATATTCCTTAGCTTCTCTGGCAGTCGGAGCTCTTCGTCTTCTCTGTCAGTTACAACCAGTCAATTATGGTTGCTTTGGCTTCTAATCCCCTTCCTTCACGTAACCATCATCGGTGACCAAACGCCTATCCAAAAAGGTGCTTCCCGATTTCTTTCTAGTGAGCGTTGGCTCTGTTTCACGATATGACCTTGGGCTATGAGCTTCATGTGACCACGCGATTACGTGTGGGTCTATAGGTGATTTGAGAGCAACTCGATATTCGCCCCACAATTCACTACGAGCCTCCATGTGTCCTTTCTCCAAAACCATGGTTTCAATTGCGGCCTGCTCATGAAACATTAATATTGTTGTCGGATAAATCGGTAGGTGAGGACACTAACAGATCTCCCTAGATCCACCTAGATCTAGAATAAAACAGGACAGGACACGACTCTTTCCCTAAGTTGTAGTCATTGAATCTACTAATAAGAAGGAATGAGTGGCATACCTCTATATCTCTTCCTTAGGTCTCTGTTGTTCCCGCTTCACTCTGGTGCTCTTGTGAAATCAAGTCCAAGACAACACAAACCAACCAAAGTGAAGACAACAAAGTACATTCAATGTCAACCTATGCATATGATCAAGGAGTTATGAAATAAAACAAGAGTGATTTTATGGGAAAGGGACATGTCGTTGTATTATATTGAATGAAAGTAGAAGATACAACTGGATCACCTTGATGTCGCAAGATTCCTTTCAGTGACCCTTGGTTCCAACACACACACTTGCTCTACACTTGCATGAAGAAGATCCAATACAACTTGATAGACCAAATAGAGTCTTCAAGCTTCTATCCAAGCAGATTCCTTCACACAATTCTTTCACCAATTCTTCATTCAATATTGCTTAACCTTTTCCATGAGAAACCTTTCAATATATAGGAGAAAGAGAGATGGTTAAATGGATGAGGATGATCCCACTAAATCTGAGAAGTTAGTAGGATGCCAACCATGCGAATGCCAACTCATTTTCTAGAAGGTTCCCTTCTAGAACCTTCGTGACCTCTTCCCTTTTCCAAGATTTGAAACAGGTTCACACCCTACCTATAGAGCAGACTGCGAATAGTTTGCACCCTAAGTTTGGGTTGCCTGCAAGAATGAAGGATTTTCGCACCCTGTAATATAGGTAGTCTGCGAACTCATCTTAAAAATGTGTTTTTGGAAGAAGACAATAGTCACTTTTCTTAGCCAAAAAGTCCTTGTGGGAGCCTGAATACATCACTTGTAGAGACATCACTAGAGTGACCAAAATCATGTGTAACAAAATGCCCCTCAAAGTATGAGGTTGGAACTTGTGACAGCTGAAATACTTTGTAAAACGTGTGTGTGTGTCAGAAACAAGGAGCGCACCTAATTGGAAACCTGTAAACAACCAAGCCTCTGCAAAATATAATACCAGTTCTGAGGTAGGCATTCCCATGCTCATATCACAAATGAATGGAATCATAAACATGGGTCATAACCACCAATCATACACCATGGATCCATGCCAACAAAATGCTACATAGCCACCAGGAATACATTGTGGATCTATGTGAGAAGACTTGAATTAAGACAACATAGCGACATGACATACAAAGTGGATCTATGTGCTGATGCAAATCATACATACTCCATCGCAGCTTGGATAAAAAAAACAAGACCCAGGGTCTTCAATCCCGTCAAGTGAAAGTACGAATCTAGTCATGTGATTACACATGCTAAAGTTGAACATGGTAGAAACCACTTGATTACCGGTCATTGATGAAAATTGTTAACAAGTGCGAGGGAAATCACCATTGATGTCAATGACTCCCAAGGTATCAAAGTACAATCCGAATGAATGAGAATGAATGAGATGAAGTTGAGCACGCAGCAAAATCTCTCGATCAGGGATCAATGATGTGAAACCCCTATCGAAAGTGAAGAGACCTGCCATTAAGGCATGCAAGTTCCAAGGTACTAAATGATTTCTTAGTATCATTTTCGGATAATGAGTTGGAGTCAATGGAACAAGACTCATCACAGGAAGGCCTTGATGTATCCCCCATCAATGACACGAAATATGTAACAGATTTTGAGGATGAAATAAAGTATGAATACGGGTCGAAACAGACACAGGGAAGGCCGACATAGTAAGAATGGACAACTGCAAATGGCCAACTCAATAGAGGGTTCATGTGAACTTCTCTTGAACACATGAACGACACAACCAAGGACTTGGCAGCACTGACTCAAAGATGACCCAAGATATGACCTTGTAGCAAGTCGAACAAGAGACAAATGGATTTCCCAACCTGGATTCAAATGACGAATAGGGGGTGTCATGCTCAAGAGTAACGCTTACTACCATTAATATGAATACGAAAACACATCCCTTTCCCAAAATTTCCCCCACCATTTCTAACCAGTACCTCTTTATTCTTACATAAGCTTGAGGAGGATAGCATATGCTTGTTGATGTAATCTCATCATTGGGATGAGTCCCTCGGAGTATATTTAACAAACCCTAGGAAGGAGTGGTTCGGTCCCATTGCGGGTCTTTCGATGTTTATTTAACGAGTCCAAGGATAGAAAACTCGGGGGTTTTTCATGTTTTAAGAGTCTGAAGAACACTTAAAGAGAACTCTCCCAGTTCCTTTTTTGTAAAAGAGTTCGACGAGACTGAAAAAGTGATAAACTATCACCCATCGAACGTTTTTTCAAATACTTTAATGAGCGTGAAAAGAACAAGATCGCTCAGCCATCTTTTCGTTTTTATGGAGCGTGAAAAGAGATTAAAGGATACTCCTTTACGTTCGTCGTTTTCATGTTACCATGAATAGTACAAAAAGACGAGAAAAAGTATACTCGGTTACATTCTCATATATTTTTGAGCGAGAGAACGAATGAAGACTGAGCTCGAGGTTTTTTCTAAAAACCCCTAAAATAGTAGTCGTACATATGAAAAAAGAAAAAACACCCATACCCCCTTGTTCGAACTTCGAAGTTGCGATATCTACGAAAAACCACACTCACAAGGCTATTAGGGTATTAGGTATTTTGGACAAAGTAATAAAAAAAATATAAAAATAAAATAAAAAATAGTAAAAAGTGAATAAATATGGGTAAAAAGGGCCTTTTACCATTTCATTGTGATTTTGCCAAAAACTTGTCCAACATACCTCATTTTCCCCCAAATTTCTTTGCTCGATTGTGGGAGGCACAAGCGATCATTCGATGAACCGTTTCAGCCAGCAAGGTAATCTCTTGATTCTCTAACTTTTCCATGGTTTATTTTTGGTTTTTATTGGCAATTTTTTGGGTTTTGAGTCCATTTTAGGGTCGGAACATGCACCCAAGCATTCTTGCAGGTGGGTAATGCGAGACCTGCGAGAATCTAAGATTATCGCAGGTGGCCTTCAGGGCACGTGCGAGAATCTCCCACTGTGCAAAAGGCTCACCTGCGGTGGCTGAAAAATGGATTTTAAAGTAAGGTTTTGCTCAATAAAAATTATGCAAGAGTTTAAAACAAGTTGTTGACTTCCCTCTCATGGATCCTTTGTAGGTGTTTGACCATTACAATGTTGGACTGAAGAGAAAGAGAACATGAGGAGGATGATTCCATTGTCAGGAATGACCCGAGTACCGTCGTTTCCCTCCAGGACTGTGGGCTCTTGAAATTTTTCAGGATTTCAGGCATGAGAGCCCAACTCAGGTTGTTGGAATACCTGGTCCACATGTGGTACATGGTTCAATAGTTATTTCACGTGGGAGTCCATACGTTGACACTAGATATCGAGGATTTCAATTTTCTAACAGGGTTTTCATGGCATGGATACCATGCTACTTTGACCGGAGGTAGAGGCAGTGGACTCCCTATGAGCGAGTATTTTCGCCAATATTGTGTTCCCGAGGAAGAGAGAAGCAAGAGGTTTCCATTTGGGGGTGCCAAGATCTAACCCTACGGACCATATTGTTTACTATTTCATGCATAGTTGGGAGTGTGGCTCCACACATGGCTCTCCAGAGCTATTTCCAATACGCCATAGAGTGCACAGAGCCTCAGGTCTTCAACTGGTCGGATGCAGTTCTCCGCAATATGAAGAGACAATTGACGAAGTGAAGAAAGGTTGACTTGAAGCAGTTTGGGTACGGATCACTTTTGGTGTCATTCTTCCTTGAGAGGGTCCCATTTCTACGACTATAGGTTGATTTGGGTTTACCGACCCCACAGGATCTGAGGATGTTGAGGTGGTGCAACCTCATGGCTCGACATGTAGCAAAGCCTATAATCAAGTATAATGATTCATTTTTTGACTGGTTGAGGCCCCAGATGTTGATGATCGACGACTACACATATGTTGGTTTGGATTTCTGAGGGGATCTGGATTTGGCCCTACCTGTGGATGCTAAGTGGGGTGGCTTAGGTAAGAAGTACACATTTTGTTATTTTTAAATTTTTTTGCAAATTTTATCATATGAAATGTTTTTATGTTTATCCAAGAACTAATCCAAAGATTTATTTTTGATGACATAGATGTGGGGTTGTATCGACCTCCAGGAATGTCTCCCATTCAAAGGCGTGGAGAAGTGGCTCCAGTGGTGAGATGGGATGTCGAAGACTATGAGGCAGTGGAACAAAACTTGGAGGGGTTGACCGCAGACGTCCCAAATATTTCTATTGGGGAGATTCTGAGATGTTACCAGCGCCATACTGTGGGCGTGTCTGAGTTTCTCAGTCGACTACTTCATAGGGTATCCCGAGCAGTTGTGTGTTATCGTGAGCATCATCTGTGATGCTACTTTATAGAAGCTATGGGCTTCGTATTCTGAGATTTTGATCCTTGGATAGAAACTTTTTGTAAAAACTTTTGATCATTATATATGGCTTCTACCGGCTTATTTTGTGTTATGTTATACATGTGATGTGTGATTGGTTTATAAATGGCCCAAATTTCTGTCTAACACATAGTTAGCTAATGCATCAGTCAATGTATTTAGACATCTAGGAATGTGTTGATATTCGATATAATCAAAATAATGTTCCAAGAGTCGAATTCGTAAATATACCCGTAATAAAGTAGGAATTCAGATAGAATATACATTACTTAACTGTAGTACTACTGGTTGTGAATCAAGTCATATAACCAGGTGGCAGATATCAAGAGAAATAGCATCAATCAACAATTTGATGACGACACTATATTCTGCAATATTATTGGTCGCACGACCGAGGCACACACCTCGTAGACTGATAAGTTTGTTTGTAGGGGCGTAAATTGCCCATGAAGTAGAAGCAAGGTTCTAATTACTATGGCTAACACCATCGGCGAAGCCAATGTGGGGTGGTAAAGACTCGGACATATGGAAACCAAGCACAACGCAAGATAAGTGGTCAAGGGAAGAGACCAAATAATGAAAAAGCATACTAAAGTAACAAAAAGTATGATACAATAAAATACAAGCACTCATGCATAGGTGATCTTAAGAATAGTACTTATTTAAGTACAACCCATTTATGGTTTCACTCAAAGGGATACCGTCCTAGTCCACTAACTCGTAATCTTCTTTCTCCAAAACTCATCTGACAATATAAGGACCTCACCACATAGCTTCAAATTTTCCATCTCCTAGCATATCCCGATCTTGTTCATAAAGGAGAACCAGATCACCTTCGGAGAAAACACGTGGCTTGACATGTTTGTCGTATTGGGATTTGATGCATTTATTATGGGCTTCTATAACTAGGGTGGCATCACGATGGGTTTCTTCTAATTGAATGAGATAAAACAGACGTTCTTTTTCGGCAGAAGTGTTTGGGAGAAGTTTGAAAGCTAGTTTTAGGGAGGGTATCTCACATTCAATTGACAAGATGGATTCTAGACCATAGACTAATTGGAATGCTATAAACCTGGTAGCAGACTTAACATATGTACGGTAAGCCCACAATGTTGAAAACAACATCATGTGCCAACTTGTTTTGTGAATCCCTATCATTCGTCGAAGCATGGTAATGAGGATTTTGTTTATTGCTTCAACTTGGTCGTTGGCTTATGGGTAATAGTGTGTTGAGTTGTCATGGTGAAGACCCAACTTTTTAGTGAGTTTGGACATCATGAAGTTTCTAAAGTGGCTACTGTGGTCAGTAATGATAGCTTGAGGAACACCAAACCGAGCAATGATGTGATTGAATATAAATAATGCTGCAGTTCTTCTAGTATTATCGAATGTTGGCATCACCTCGGCCCATTTCTTAAAATAATCTATGGATACAATACTGTATCCATGCCCCTCGGTCAAGTGAGGGTGACATGTCATGAAATTGATACCCCATTTCGCAAAAGGACCAACAGAGACCACAGGGTGTAGAGGAGCAGGGTGTGATCATATTTTATTGTTGTAGGTTTGGCAAGCATGGCATTTTTGGATGGAAATTATACAATCGTTGAATAAAGAAGGCCAAAAATGCCCTGCTCGTAAGATCTTTTGGGCAATAGCATACCCAGACATGTGACCACCACAGGCTCCAAAATGGCAGTCATTTAGGGCTTTCTCGACTTCATCAAATGTGAGGCAGCATCGAAAAACGAAGTCAATCCCACAACAATAAAGAGTATCACCGATCATAATATACTAATGGGCTTGGTAGCGTATTCGACGGAGGTCAGTGTTAGAAAAATTGGGCTGGAAAGTCTGGGTTTCGAGATATATGATGATATCTCTGTACCAAAGGTCATCGGAACTAATCAGGAAAAGGGATTCATCGGGTAATGAATCTGCTGCTAAATTTTCCGTCTTAGAGAAGGGAAGGCCCCATATCAACTCGAAAAACACCAAGGATTTCTTGGACTTAGCGCGTTCGAATTCTAAGTCAAACTCCTTAAGTATTACGATCCATTTGGAGTATTTTCCCCCTGGAAATTGGCATGTAAGAATGTGTTGCATAGGGTTGCAGTTAGAAATTACCGTAGTCTTGAGAGAAAGGATATAGTGCTAGAAACGTTGAACAACATGGACGGCCGCCAAGGCCAGTTTTTCAACATGTAAATACTTGGTTTCGATAGTTGTGAGACTCCGACTCAAGTAATAGATGACATGTTCGTCATGAGAATCATCCTCCTGGATGTGAACCATAGTGATGGTATAGTCCAAGGCTGCGAGGTAGAGGAACTAATCCCAACTATAATCAGGTGGGAAGAATAGTGGGGTACGTGTCAAAGACAGTTTCAAAGCTTCAAAATATTTGTTGGTAGTGGTATCCCATACGAACTCAGAACCTTTCTTGAGCAGTCGCGTAAATCCAAGAGTTAGCTCAACATAGTTTGGGATGAAACGACGGAGAAAGTTTGTCTTCCCTTGAAAATTTTGTAACTGGCGAAGTGAGGAAGGAGGAGGGAGACTGAGAATTTCCTCGACCTTCAAAGGATCTACCCAGATCCCTTGACGTCAAACAATAAAGCCCAGAAGTCAGCCGGATTCTACGCAAAAAACACATTTGTGGGGATTCAAACGTATGTGGTAAAACCGACATCGAAGGTAAATGGCACTGAGGTGTATTGGATGATCTACACAGTGCATGGAATGAGTGGGTAAGTCATCGAGATGGGGTTGAACAATGTGATTTATATCATGAAAGGCATAATACATAGCATGTTGAAAAGTTGCACCGGCATTATTTAAACCGAATGGAAGTTTCTGGTAGGCGAAAGTGCCCCAAGGACAAATAAAAGTGGTCTTGTGTTGGTTCGCGGGAACGATATTGATTTGATTATATCTGGAGAAACCATCCATCAGAGAGAATATTTCACTTCCGACACAATCGTCGACGATCTGGTCAATGAAGGGGGTAGGAAAGTTGTTTTTAGGACAAGCTTTGTTAATGTTCCTATAATCAATGCACACGTGGATTGTGCCTTGTTTCTTGTCAATCAGAACAAGATTGGAAACCGAGTCAGTTAGAGCCACAGGGTAAATAAAGTCAACTTTGAGAAGTTTCTCAACTTCAAGCTTGATAGCGCCTGCTTTATGTGGGTGACCGGAAGAAGTCGTTGTTGATGTTTGGACAACACTGGGAAGACATTCTCTAAAGATAATAATTAATAATATAATTATTATTGATTATTAAATATAGTATATATAATAAGTAAATGATAATAATAAACAGTTATTAATTATTGAAGGGACACATCCTTTCATGGATGGTTGCCTTATGTTCCCTATATATGGAACAGTCATCATTGTAATAGTACATCGAATATTGATCATATTTTATATGAATAAAAACAACATGGTATCAGAGCAGGACTCGGGTAACTCCCTCACGGGGGGGGCGAGGATCCTGAGAGAAGACATTGCAGCCATGGCTCCTAAAGTTCATGTTTCATTAGCCTTATGGGTTGGACCAGCTATTTCTATAGTGAAGGTTGCATTTCTTTGGTCGGCAAGAGGGGAACCTTGTCAAAATAAAATAAAAATAAAAAAATGTGAAGCTGATAGTTCACAAATTAACCCCATAAAAGTTTGATGTTCTCAAATATAAAATTGAGCCGCACATAGCCATGTGCATCCTCTATATTTCCATAGCACCACACTAGGCAGAGACCATCACATGGGCAGTCTTGACTGGCATCCTTGACCAAGAACCCCGGGGAAGAAGATTTTGTCATATTTTAACGAGCATCATTCCCCGTACGAGTGCGTTGTAGGCTGTGATTTCATCTTTATGGAGTAAGCTAAATTCTCTATATGCGCTCATTTCACTCTGAAATAATTTGTAGTAAAGAGTCAAGTCTTGTATGGTACGAAGGAGGGTGGTTAGTGAGAGGATGACCTGTCCTGCCAACAAAGATATAATGGAGTAGTCCCTTCTACAAAGCCATCATTTACAGAGGGAGAATTGAAGAAATCCATTCCACTTACTGCTTAAATAGATCATTCTCATGTCTCGCATATGATCTTTGTTATTGTTTCCTTTCTGTTGTATTCCACAACCACCTACTACACCACATTGCCCACTATTATGGGATGGGCACTCTGCGTTTGGTACCAGGCAGCCCAGAGGTTTGTGCATGTTGGTGTATGGGTTATAGTGCATGAAGGCAGGCATCATGCATTTAGTGAATACTCTTGGGTGGATGATACAGTAGAGCTTATACTCCATTCATGGCTTCTTGTACCATATTTATCGTTGAAGATACAATAGTTGTTGCTCCATCGCAATTGGAATGGTAATAGAGATCAATGTTATGTATCCCATTCAACAGAGGAAATAAAAGGATGGAATAAACAATCTTCTGGTTCTGTTGATCGGTGGGATTCCGATTGCAATGCCTGCAGTGTTATCTATAACAATGATGATTGGCTCCCACAAGCTATCTCAACAGGGGGCTATTACAAAAAGAATGGTTGCCATTGAAGAAATGGAAGGGATGGATGTGCTTTGTAGTGATAAAATTGGAAAACTTACCCTCAATAAGCTGAGCGTTGATAAAAATCTTATCGAGATCCAAAAGAGGCTCAAGCAGGGGTTACTGAAGTCCATTTCTTACCTTTTAATCCGGTTGACAAATGTACAACACTTACGTGTGTTGATGTTCACGGAAATTGGCATCATGCTAGTAAAGGATCACCAGAGAATATTCTCTACCTCTACCATTACAAGGAAGATGTGAGAAATAAAGTACATTCAATAATTGACAAATTTGTCGAGCATGGACTTCGTTCTCTTGCTGTAGCTAGATAGGAAGTCCCTGAAAGGACCAAAGAGAGTGATGGATCCCCAAGGAAATTTGTTGGATTGCTGTCACTATTTGATCCTCCTTGCCATGATAGTGATGAAACAATCCATCGATCTCTTAATCTTGGCATCATTGTGAAAATGATCACAGGTGACCAACTCTTTCGACTCTAAAGTGGATTGTTGTATGAGAACCCGACTGTTGTGTCATATTATAAATCTTTTATTTTGACAAGGGATGAACATTTTCACATCCATAGAGATTTTTGAAAGAGAAATTCCAATGGTTGACTGAAAGCAAAATGATAAATCAGATTTGAAGTTTTCTTTCAATGAGAATGTGAAAAATGACAAGGATAATTCTTCAATGTGAATTTCATGAAAAAATTAACAAAATAAAAGGTAATCCTGAGGGCTCATTGTCTTCCATAGATGATTTCCCCATAGAGGATTTGAAAAATTCTCTTGAAGTCAACCTGAATAAAAACAACATGGTATCAAGCACAAAGGAGGAGTCACCTCTAGCTCCAGAGGAGAAGTTATTGAGACACTCTCAGTTCCAGAGTATCAAGCACATAACTGATGAGAGTATCAAGAAGCACAAAGCGATATTTGTTTCCAGAGGATTCTCTTGGGTGGAGGGAATAGATTATGAGGAGACATTTTCTCTTGTTTCTCGATACACTTCTATCCAGATGATTATTTCCCTTGCAACATCCATGGGTTAGAGAGTACATCAGATATATGTGAAGACAACCTTTTTCAATGGAGAGATTGGGGAAGAAATATACATCAAGCAGCCAGATGGTTTCGTCATGCATGAGAAGGAGTCTCATGTGTGTAGGATGAAGAATGCCTTGTATGGAATCAAGAAGGCACCTCCATATTGGTATGCGAGGATTAATGGACACCTGATGAGTTTGGGCTTCAGCAAAAGTGTTGTTGATCCCAACCTGTACTACAAAATTGTTAATGGTGAGGCTCTGATTTTGGTCCTCTACGTTAATGATTTATTCCTCACAGGTACATAGAGATTTATTTTTGAATGCAAGTATACATTGGCCTATGAGTTTGAGATGAAGGACCTTGGTATGATTCACTACTACTTGGGACTAGCGGTGTGGCAGAGAACTGATGAGATCTTCCTGAGTCAGGGGAAGTACACAGTTGAGATATTGAAGAAGTTTGAGATACTGAACTTCAAGCCTGTGGCTATACCAATGACGACGAATCTAAAAGAAACTATGTGTGTCTTCTTCCGATTCCGACGAGATTGATCCGACCCCTTATAGACAACTGATTGAATCATTGATGTATCTGGTTAAGACTAGACCAGATATTTTCTATGCTGTGAGTGCATTTAGCCAATTTATGAGTCAATCGAGATAGACACACTAGATTTTTGTGAAGCATGTGTTGAGATACTTGCGAGGCACAGTTCGACATGGTTTGAGATATACTTCCAGTATTGATATGATATGGCAGGAATATATTGACTCTAACTGGGCAGGGAGCACAATGGACAGAAAGAACACCTTCAGGTGTTGCTTCAGTTTGGGATCTTCCATGGTTTCCTAGTGTAGTAGGAAACGAACTTATGTGGCTTTGAGCACAACAGAAGCAGAGTACATTGCATTAAGTATGAAAGTCCGTGAAGTAGTGTGGCTTCATGAGCTCCGTGCCAATTTATTCAAACATGTGATGGATTCCACCATTATTCATTATGGTAACTAAAGTTGTGTGAAGATCTATGATAATCCAGTGTTTCATGACAAATCGAACCACATTGATATCAAGTACCATTACATCCAATACATGGTGCAGAGGAAGGAAGTATTTGTGTTGTACCTTCCTACAGATGAGTAGGTTGTTGATGTTCTTACCAAACCAAGACGAAGTTCAAGTACTTTCATGATAGAATTGGCATGGCAGAGAATGCCTCCCTCGCTGAGAGAGAGTATTGATGTTTGCATCTTCTTGAGATATTCTCTAGATTGTACTCCTTTATGACTGAGTTGATTTTATCTGTGATGACACTTATCCGAGAAGGGATAAGTGCAGTTGGGATTATAACCCAACATCCCACGTGGAGAGCACATGAGGACATGTCAAGGGAGTTGACCCTTGATGTCATACACTATGGGAGTTGACCCTAGTGTTTCTAGAGGGTGTAGCCTCTAGAAGTCCACATGGAGTTCCATGTGTGAAAAAATTTCTCCAGATCGTACTCCTATGTGAATTGAGTTGAGTTGAT
>ML818034.1:157383-175396 GCA_009831015.1 Picea engelmannii
CAGACCAAGGGAGATAGGATACATTTATCACAAAGGTACACTTGTGATAAATGGGCCCAGACGTAGTCCTTCCTTGATCATGACAAGGAATAACATGGACTCGAGGTGCTTGAAGTGCTTTCCACGTGTCAGTTAGCATCAAGCCAACATCCACTCATATATGTGTGCCTGTGGTGAAAGATCTTGGTATAGTCTTTGTCCTATTCATGATGATTTGACAAGGAATGATAAAGACTCAAGATGTTATATGTTATTACGTGCAGGCCCAGAGTGAGCCTGAATTAATTGGCTTAGAGGGAGAGCCGTAGAAGGAGTTTCTCCTCAGTTAAGGTGGGAGAGAGATGTCTCCCAAGACTGACAGACAAGTGTCATGAGTCTAGGGTGAATTTTGTATACTTCAAAGACAAGAGTGACATGTTGCAGAATGTATCCCTCGTTGAGAGGGAGTGTTGATGTTTGGACAACATCGGGAAGACATTCTCTAAAGATAATAATTAATAATATAATTATTATTGATTATTAAATATAGTATATATAATAAGTAAATGATAATAATAAATAGTTATTTATTATTGAAGGGACACATCCTTTCATGGATGGTCACCTTATGTTCTCTATATATGGAACACTCATCATTGTAATAATACATCGAATATTGATCATATTTTATATGAATAAAAACAACAATCATTGTCAGACAGGTTAAGCACCTTGGTATGTCTTAATCTCATGTACCACAATGTCAAGGCCAATCCCTAACATTTCTTCATAGCTCCATGCGAAGACGTCATGAAATTCTTGTAAAAGAGACTTGTAGGTGACAACTTCGTCATGGGAACACGAAGCTCTAATATGCACATTTTTTACAACTCCAGGTTTGATGGATATGTCGAGGGGGATGGTGGGTGAGATATTACTTAAGTTCCCTTCATAGAACATGTTATGTGTAGACTCGGGAATGGTAGAAATGATGACAACAGTCTATGGGGTTGGGATTCGTTGGTAACCCTCGATGGTGTGTTGTTCCAGGAAGAGGATGGAATGATGATGTCCATCGTCCCAAGGGATATCTTCCATGGACATAACAGACATAATCATGTCATATATAGGAAAAATGACGCGGAATGGATCAGGAGATAAATCACCGAGAGGGGGTTGTCGATTGAATGGCTTGATAAGAGGATTCGACCAGACTCAAAGGCATTTCGTCACCATAACGAAGATGATCGTCGGGGTTGGGTACCATCCATAGGTCGTAATATGCAGGGGTTCCATGAACAGAGGTGGAGATCATGTTGATCGAGGCAAAAAATGGATGTGTAACATCAGGTGGTGGAATGGGGAAAGTACCCATCAAAGAGGAATCTTTAAGAAGACCCACACCGACGTTCTCATATCTAGGGGGGTGGGGTTGAAATGAAAGGTACATTGTCGGTACATGCGTCAAAGTGAAAGAAGGCCAATTGGTCTATGGTAACTACTTTTCCTTGATGTGGGAAACGCACAACATGGAAAAGAGTGGAAACAATTGCATGCATCGAATCGATCCAGCTACAGCCAAGTATAAGGTTGTAATCGAGGGGAGCGTCGAAGACCTCCACTTCAACGTTGACCATTTTTCCTTCTAACGTAATAGGCAACAAAGGGAGGACACCATAAGGCTTAAAACTAGAGCCATTGAAGGCTTTGATCATGTTATGAGATTCATTCAAAGGAAGAGAGTTGATGGCTTTCCAATAGTTAATAGACATGACACACATCAAGGCACCCTCATCAATAATTGTTCTACAAATTTTTTTGTCGGAGGCAATAACTTGTATTTGGAATGAGAGTTGAGGGGTTAACCTTGGAATGTGATCTTCCAAGTCAAAAATTATTAAATTCATATCTGTAGGGTCGATTCCACCAATATATTTCAACAGTGCCTTTCGTTTTATAGGAAAACTTTGAAGGAATTCAAGGGCTGACATCGCAGATGCTGCTTGGGCCAGATCTTAGAAAATATTGTAGTTCTGGGCAGCACGTGCATGAGTATTGAAAGCCATTTTTCAAACAAAACCCTTTGGGGTAGGGAGAAGAACTGTATCTAGGCTCGGTCGTTCAAGATGAAGAGGACCATTGGTAAGTGGAGTCATGGGAGATGGTTGGACCAATGAAGGAGGTATTTCATCAACCTTCTCTTTGGAGGAAGGATAATATTTGTCTCAAGTGGTAAGTGTGATGTCATTCTTCTTTGAATCACCTGTACACATTAATACATAGAATGTATTGGAGAGGGAAGGTTGGTCATGAATGATCAATTGGGCCTATTGTTGAGAGGGGAAGGGTTGTGACAACAGGGCCAGAGTGGGGGGTTTTGTGGTCCCTTGAAGGAACTTAGTAACCTCAGCTCATTGTGGACAATCCTTAGTGTAGTGATCATCACCATAAATAAGAGAAGGGTATCGAGGTTTGTGCTTATCCCTATCGTCAACAGGTGGTGTTTTGGTTTTCTCAGATTGCAGATTATTTTTATCCTCCTTGTTCTTACCCTTTCCTTTTTTGGATTTATTTTTGCCGACGGGGGTAGATTGAACAGAGTTTACCTCAGAAGTCTTGCCAGTGGGAGGGGTAGGAGACAAAGCATTTTGAACATTAGAAGAAATGGGTTTGGGGTTGTTTCAAGAGGTTTGGATGGAATGAGGTTGGGCATGGATAGTGTCAATCACACCGTCATTTGCATGAGAAGCAACAGGAGTAGTTGAAGTAGTGGAAGTAGAAGGATGAGGTGCGTCAGGGAGTAAGTCATAAAGAGTACCCGTTTGTGAGTAAACGAGGTTGAGGTATTGAGCACCACTGATTTCTTGTTCTTCTGTGACAACTCCACCCATGGCGATGTCACGAGCGATGTCGTCCATGAATGATTTCGTGAACCACTTTGCCAGCAACTGATTGGGAAGTTCGAGTTTGATGAGACGTCGTCTCTGTTGCCACTCATGAATGTGATCAGAGATATGAGTGTCTTTGGTTTGTTTGAAAGAACTCAAAATCTCTATTCCCGTTTCATAGCGGATCGGTAACTGGTAGTGGGTGAGGAAATCCATAGCGAGGGTGTTGAAATCGCTGAAGAAGCCTCGTGGTAATTCTATATACCACTTCGCAGCGGAACTTGTGAGGGTTCGTTGAAAAAGGCATAAACGAATAGAGTCATCCATCAAGGATTTGGATGAGCACCAAAGGCAAAAATTCATTACATGATTGTTCGGGTCCTCTCCCACTTTATCATCAAATTTAGGGATGTCGGATGGTAGTTTGGCCGGAATGGTGGGCCATTGAGTAGAGTAACGGATTGGATCATTTAAAATTCTTGACATATCAAGGAGGTCCAGGGTGGATAAGAATGGTAACTTTCTATTCACATGTGGGTACTGGTGACTTTGGGGAGGGAGTCTCGTCGGTAGACCAGTGGGACCATAAGTAGTTTGCATATAATGCAAAGATCCGGGCAGATTCGTTTGTTGGTGTGGAGGCAAGTAATTCATAGGTTTGTACCCTTGAATAGGGCCGTGGGGTTGAGCATTCAAGCCCCAAATAGGATTAGATGTGCCTGGATATGGTTGGCCTGTACTAGTGGGTATGACGGAGCTAGCTTGATGTTGTTTCCCCCCAGTCGAGTGAGGATTATGTTGAATAAGATAATTCCAATACTGGGCCAAGGATGGAGGTATGTTTTGTTCATAGGGTGGGGTCGGTGGGGGTTTCCCCCTAATCGGGGGTTGCGTCCCAGTTGGGATTTGTCCTGCAAAAGGATATTGGGTTTGGCATCCTTGGTGAAATTGTCCACCAACAGGAATCTGGCAATTAGGTGTGAAAGACGAGATGGTGCCGCTAAGGTTGGTGCCTTAGATAGAGGATGGACGAGGTCCTATGAAAGGGGGTCGAGGAAGTGTCGGAATAAAACCTGGAATGAGATGGTTCCCAGAAGGAGTGGAAACGCTAGGAGTCTCGGATAAGATTTTTGTAGGAGAGGGAATAGAAGCATTCAAAGCATGATATCCGGGTGGAAGTGTTGGGGTAAATCTGGGTGAAAGTGGTGTGCCAATGGGGGCTTGGATAGCCGCCATAATCCTGGTGTGAGGACTCGTAGTATTTGGGACCATTGTGTAATAGACCATTTGTAGAGGGATAGTCAAGATGTGGTTAGCTGGTGAAGCGTCTGTACCAGGAAAATAATAGGCAGTAGTGAAGGGTATTTCATATGGATCAGATGTTTCGGGAATCTCGGGTGTGACAGTGATATCAACGCCTGCTCCTGATCCAAAGAGATCCCATCTAAAAATGCTAGTAGTCCAAAAAGGATCTTGACCCTCAGGTCCTATGAAAGGTCCAGTTGGTAATCCAGAAGACTGAACAACTATATCTCCAGAATAATTCACTCGAATAATACGTCTCTTGGAGTTGGGAGGAAGTTGGAAGTCCTCACGAGAATTGGTAATTCAGAACCGTTCTAAAGAGTTAGTTCTTTCCACTGGTGGAGTGGAAACGTCTTGGACTTCACTCTGTTGAGGAGATCCCTCTGGTGAGTTGGTAGGCAAGGGTTGAGAACCTTCCAGATATTCTAGGGGTAGGCCTTGCATTATACGTGAATGACATGGAGGGTCAATTGTGATCGAGTTAGAATTTTACGAAAGAAATTCGATGGCCAACTTGGATAAACAAACAGCATGCGCTAATAAAATCTAGAAAGAAAAACCAAGTGAACAAGACCTTCTAATTATGAAGTCACTAGTTGGTGATGAAATCCAATGTCGCAATGATGAGACAAGAAGGTGTTGGGCCAGGGTGGAAAAGTTACGTTGACGACCTACTGAATGGACTTACACCCTGGTGAAAGCTCCCACACACAATCATGGGTATACCCTCCAAGGATCTTGATTGATTCTGGCCAATGTCAATTCCAAGTACCGTGAAGACTTACCGCTTCATAACACCTTGTGTAAGACCCTAAGAAGATAGGCTACTAAGGTTACCACCAACAACAATAATTCCTGGGGGAATAGTCGACAGTCTGATCCACATGCAAGGGCAAGGTATCTAGCCTAAAATCATCTTGAGAGGCTTCCACTTATCATTGTGGGTATACCTTCAAGTGACCCTCGTAATACATGTAATCTCTACACTGATATCAACAAAGCAGGGTGAGTAAATCTATCAATATCAATGCGACCTTAGGTTTGACCCTTGTGTGAGAAGGGATTCCCAGGAAAAAATGTTGCAAACGGAATTTGGCACTCCTTATCACAAGATACTATTGTTTGTTTTTTGCTTTGGAGAGTGTGTCTCACTACCTATACCAAAGCTCTAGCCTAGCTAATGTTGGTGTAAAAGATCCCTAGAAAAATTTACTAGTTGAATTTTAAAGTTGTGCAATATTATTAAAGGATGTCGTTACTCAAAAGGAGACGGGAATGAAACTGATGTTGTGTGAGAATCTGACCCAACAATGCATAAATAGGAATGAATGATACAATTTTTTGTTTGATGAATCCTATTTACAGGAGGGAAAGAGGAGTTTTCTGGAACAATGTGAACTACGATGTATGATCTTCTCTTAAATGTAATAGCAAATAACCATTAACAATGCAAATTCCCTATTTGTTCTCTTTCAATACTTGAATGCCAATATTTTCGAATAAAAAGTTTCTTTAAAAAAAAAATGTCTTTAATTTTTATTAGAAACCAAGAAACAGGGATGGAACTAAGAAAAAGTAACCGACCAACGAAAAACAAATACACAACAAACACCCAAATTGATCTTTCAATGAAGACAAAAATAACAAACTGACAAGACCAGTCTCCTCAAATGCACATGGGTAACAATTTTCCAAGTAATAAGCAATTGAAAAGGACAATTAATCTCAACTTTTAATCCAATCAAAGGCTCCCAACCAAACAAGCACTCGGATTTGATAATCATAGATTATACCCTTGTTAAGAAAAGGTCAAGAGGTAAAAATTGAGAAAAATGATCAAGCAGAGATTTCGATTTCCGAAAACTAATCATTCGCGAGATCTGAAGTCAAGAAACATCCAATCACTGGCCAGAGAAGTTCTTTTCAGACACACCAACCAATCTAGGCATCTGAAGACACAAAATAATTAATCCAAAATTTTTACAAGTGAGTTCGTAGTCTAACAGTGGGGTATAGTGCAAGAATTAAGGATTCTTGCAGGCTATACACAGGCAAGTTGCGAGAAGCTATCACTGAACTGAACACTAAGGTGTGAACCTTAGTTATTCTCGCAGGCTACAGAAAGGTGCAGTGCGAGAAGGTTTGTAATCAAGAAAATATTGGAAAAATGATAGGACTTTTGAGGGAACTTCTGGATCCAGGGGGTCTGTGAGGGTCTCCTCAAGACTCAGAGATTGATTGGGAATGAAAAAGGGTAGGTCAAGAAAAAATGGCCAAGAAAAAACCACCAAAATGGGTTGTATCCCCAGTGGAGTTGCCAATTTTGTTGTCGAATAAATCGGTAGGTGCGGACACTAACAAATCTCCCTAGATCCATCTGGATCTAGAACAAAATAGGATAGGACACAAATCTTTCCCTAAGTTGTAGTCATTGAATCTACTAATAAGAAGGAATGAGTGACATACCTCTATATCGCTTTCGTAGGTCTCTGTTGTTCCCACTTCGCTTCGGTGCTCTTGTGAAATCAGGTCCAAGAAAACACAAACCAACCAAAGTGAAGACAACAAAGTACATTCAATTTCAACCTATGCATATGATCAAGGAGTTATGCAATAAAACAAGAGTGATTTTATGGGAAAGGGACATCTCGTTGTGTTATATTGAATGAAAGTAGAAGATACAACCAGATCTCCTTGATGTCGTAAGCTTCCTTTCAGTGACCCTTGGTTCCAACACACACACTTGCTCTACACTTACATGAAGAATATCCAATACAACTTGATAGACCAAATAGAGTCTTTAAGCTTCTATCCAGGCAGATTCCTTCACACAATTCTTTCACCAATTCTTCATTCAATCTTGCTTAACCTTTTCGATGAGAAACCTTTCAATATATAGGAGAAGGAGACATGGTTAAATGGATGAGGATGATCCCACTAAATCTGAGAAGTCAGTAGGATGCCAACCATGCGAATGCTAACTCATTTTATAGAAGATTCCCTTCTAGAACCTTCATGACCTCTTCCCTTTTCCAAGCTTTGAAACAGGTATGCACCCTACCTATAGAGAAGACTGCGAATAGTTCGCGCCCTAAGTTTGGGTTGCCTGCGAGAATGAAGGATTTTTTCACCCAAGTTTCAGGCAACCTGTGAACTCATCTTAAAAATGTGTTTTTTGGAAGAAGACAACAGTCACTTTTCTCAGGGAAAAAGTCCTTGTGGGAGCCTAAATACATCACTTGTAGAGACATCACGAGAGTGACCAAAATCATGTGTAACAAAGACCCTAGCTTGTTTTGGCCTCGCAATGGAGAACGACCATCGATCTCACAATCTTGATGATTCTCCTAAATGGATGGTTCAGATCTATCCTCTCAAGTTTGCAGATCAGATCCAACCTTCCTACATCAACGGTTGATATTTGCTTCGTGATCCGGGCTCTGGGAGTTTCAAATCTCAGACCATGTTGTTGTTGAATGGATATCTTCCAGAATGGAAGATCTACTGAAATTTATCCTCTTCAATCGATGGCTCTGCCTTATTTCTTTTGTCCATGCATGATCCTTAGTCTCAACGATTAGGTGACATGTGGCCCTCCAAACCAACGGACGATATCGATTTCACCTTTCGGGCTTCAGGAGTTTCGATTCTCAAACTCTGCTTGCTCAAAGAGCATTTCACCCAGATTCCACAATCCAACGACGCATGTCCCTTTTGGATCAATGGTCACAATCCCTTCAAGTATTCGGGGTTCAGATATTTCAACTTCCCAATATTTCAACCTTCCTTTTCATTTTCCCAGAGCTGACAGTCCACTGACCTATGTCCCTTTCGACTCTCTAGACTTCAGGTTTTTCAAGTCTCAAACTGAAAAATTCTCGAAGTGTTTTTCTCCGGAGTTGAGGATCGTGTGCCACCTGTCATTCTTGATGATGGACGGTCCCTACTTACTTTGAAACTTCGGGACTTTGAAAATTCCACTCTTCTATGCTCATCAAAGGCTTAACCTTCATGCATTTATCTATGGATCCAACGACTTTTGATCCTTCATGCTCAGATCCAACGAATGAGATATGTTCTCCTCTTCTATGTGCTCCTCTGGTCTGGACACTAATCTGATGGCCACTGTCACTCCTCCTCCTGAGCTTACGATTGCATCTGACTTAGAAGGTTTTCTAGGTATTCAAAGGTTTTGTCCTCCAAACCTTCTCCTACAGGTATCGTCTTCATTTTTCTTGTTTTCAATCATTGTTTTTGTTCTTATTTGCTTTCACGTTTGATATCATTGTTCTTTCCATCAATGACAAGCGCACTCTCCCTG
Organism: Picea engelmannii; assembly: GCA_009831015.1. Classification (NCBI taxonomy): domain Eukaryota; kingdom Viridiplantae; phylum Streptophyta; class Pinopsida; order Pinales; family Pinaceae; genus Picea; species Picea engelmannii. Next base: position 165,877 of record ML818034.1, read on the forward strand.
TAAACATGTCAACAATACCCCCCTTTGGCATTGATGGAAAACCTAAAAGGTTGTGCTATTCTACCTGGACCTCCAACTGTAGCATCCAGACCACTCCTTTTCTCCCCTTTTGACATCAATGTCAAAGAAAACATGCTCCCCCTGAGATTTTTAGTATTGATGCAGTCCCCCTCCTTCCCCATATGGCTGCACGATCTCCCGATCTTGGATCCTCTGATTCTCAAGTCCAAAGACTCTCTGGAAGCTTAAAGTCTCCCTTCTATCTCTAAACATAGGCCCCCTCAGCTTCTTGGTGCAGGTTTGACAACAACCCGCGACCTTCCCCCTTCCACTTTATGTGAAAACTAAGAGTGTTGGTGTTATCTCCCTTTTGGATAAGCCGTGACTTGATGTGACCTAGGGATATGACCACGTGATTGCAGGTGTGGTAAAAAATGGTATGGAATTAAACCACTTTTGGGCCCGCAATGCTTCTCCAGCCTACACATGTTTTCCAGATGAAACCACGGTTCAAATTACGGCACGCCTTCAATTCCTTAACCTCCTCACAACTTTTGTCCCCAAAATGACATGGGATCGTCAATCTCACGATCTTGACGATAATGTCCAAATCGACGTTCAGATTGGTGCCTCCTTATATATGGACCAGATTATCTCCCCCTAAATCAACGACCAAGTTTCTCTTTGCAATTCCAGACTCCGAGAGTTTGAAATCTCAGACTCAACTTCCTTCCATGATCCAACCTTCAGGAACTGGCGATCTATGGACACATGTCCCATAATCAACGGTCCTTCCTTCACCTAGGTGTTTGACCTTTCAAACTAGATCAATGGCCCAATGGCCCCTTCTCAATCGATGATCGATGTTTCCTCTGGGCTCCGGACTTCTGAGATCTCAAATCTCGAACCCTTTTCTTTCTCCTCAAATACGCAGAATCTTGCCATGTGTCCTCTTAGATCGGATGGCCTAGGATTTCTTCGGGTCTTTACCTGAAATGCTCAGGTCTTCACCACGTGTCCCTTCTGGATCTGACAGTCTAGAATCTCCTTTTGCGAATCAGAATTTCGTGACTCATGACTTCCAAGTCAAAATTTCCTTCGCATCCTCGACTTCTGAAATTCTGATATTTCGGTACACTCCTAATCTAACGACTCACGTTCCTCTGGATCTAATGGTCTAGATCTCATCAGAATTTCACATATCATGATTTCACGTGTTGCGAATTTGAAAGAATCTTCACCTTCATTCTCTCGATCCCTGAAATGCCAAAATTATCCCTGGGAAATCAACGGTCCAAGTTCTTCTCCATAACTGATCAGATGGTTACTATCACTCCTCCTCTTGAGCTTTTGATATCTCTCTGCCTGGAAGATTTATCCATTTTCAAAGGTTCCCAACCTTTTTTATTCCGATGAATCTACCTCTGGGATTTCATCAACACTCGTTAAAAGTATTATCTATTTTGATATTTTATCCTTAAAAGGATTTCGATCTCCCATGCACACCTTGCGTCCTTAGGATTTCGAATAACTCCATTCGAAGGATTTTCTTGGAAAGAAAATTCTTCTCACCCACTTGGCATTCTTTTGTGTTGGTCCTTCGAAGCTTCTTGGCTTCTTGACATTGTGCACACCTTGCACTCAGTCTGATTTTCTCTGGTTCTCTCTTAACTTCTCTGAGTCAATCTAAGACTCAGTCGACACGCTCCTTATGTTCAAGATGCACACCTTGCATACAATTATTAGAAGAGAACGATTGAAACTCAACCAAATTCATCATGAACTTATACAGTTAATCTCTCATACAATCATACATGAACGAACTATAATAAATCAAACACACATAATAACATTATTTCAATCACACATGAAATGAACATAGTCCAAGAATTTGGGACAATTTTTGTCTGTTATATTCATTTATGAAAAAAAAAATACATAATGCTTCTGCTACTCTATTCTGCTCTATTCATCTCTCTATTATGTCTTTTGTTCTACTATGTTACAATGAGACAATGAAAACTATCTAAGGACTGCTCCCTGAGCTCTCTCGTCCTGTTCTTAAATCTATCATTTCAAAATTCAAATCTATTACCTACTGTGTCCTATTAAAATAACTACTTGTTATTGCTAGATAGAGTCGACACTCCATATCTACAGTTTCTTACAGTCCTTCAAGACTTTACAAACAAGTTACATTTTAAAATTTTGTTTACAAAAATATCTCAACAACCGATTAAATTCCGAATTAAATGCTTTATTTGAAACTCTATCATTGCTAAGATATCAATCATCTACCTCCATGCATGCACTGTTGACTTTGAAGGCGATGCTCCTGCATCATACTCCTATGGTTAAAAATTTACATGGACTCCTGTCCATGAGCTCCTGCACAATCTTTCCATGCTTCAAAATATCATGTTTTGTGACCCAACTTGCATCTTCCATTGGATTATCTTTCCACTTCACTAAGTACTCAAGATATGTCTTCCTCCTGGTTTTTCTTCCATCCCTCTGTTCAATAATTTTCTCCATCTGAGGTTTTTTTGCTGTGGGAAATTGCTCTTCCCACTAAATTTCTTTATAATCATCTGATTCTCCTACTTCATCTCTTCTGTAAGGACATAGGTATGCAACATTGAATATCGGTGATATCCCAACATTTTCGGGAAACTCAATCACATAAGCATTGGCTACGAATTTTCTGAGAATCCTGCATGGTCCTATCTTCTTCATCTTCAATTTGTTATGTGTTCCCCTTGGAAATCTCTCTTTTCTCAAATGAGATAAAACTTCATCTCCAACTTCAAATTGAACTTCTCTTCTCTTTTGATCAACTTTGCTCTTGTATTTCTGACTGTTGTTCTGTAGCTACTCTCTGACTCTGTCATGGAGTTTCTGTATTTCTATTGCAAAATCCTCTGCTCCAGCACTTCTGAACTCATCTTGATTCAAATCTCTCAACTCTTTAATCCATGTTGGTTGTATACCATACACAATTTCAAATGGACTTTTTCCTGTGCTCTTGTTCACTGAATTGTTGAATGCAAATTATGTTTGTGCTAGAATCTAATCCCATTGTCGACCTTTCTCAGTGACTAAACTTATCAATAATGTTTTGAGACTTTTGTTTACTTCTTCATTATGTCCATCTATCTGAGGGTGATATGTTGAACTAAAGGATAAGTTCTTCCCCGAATTCTTCCATAGAGTCTTCGAAAAGTTTCCTACAAATTTGGTGTCTCTATCTAAAAATATGCTCCTCGTCAATCCATGTAGTCTCACTAATTTTCTGAAAAATAAACTGGCGATGTGTGTGGCATCACTTGTCTTCTGGCATGGTATGAAATGTGCCATTTTTTAGAATCTTCCCACCACCAAAAATATGGAATCTCTCTCTCTTTTTGAGTTCTAGCCAATCCCAAAACAAAATCCATACTGATTTCATCCCATGGCCTTTCTAGAATTGGTAATGGTTGATACAAATCAGTGTTATTTTGTCTTCCTTTTGCACACTGACAAATTCTACATTTGTTCATGAACTTCTTCATTTCTTCTCTCATGCTCGGCCAATAATACAAATTGCTCAGCTGTGAAAATGTCTTATCATGACCAACGTGTCCAACTAAACCTCCATTGTGTTTCTTTTTCAGTAGTTTGTCTCTCATTGAGCACTTCAGAATGCATAATTGGCTTCCCTTGAACAGTAATCCATCCTGGATCAAATATTCAGTCCATGGGATTCTGTCTCCCAACAAAGGATTCTTGCATGCCTCATAAGCTTCTTTAAAATCTGCATCTTCTTTATACATCTCCTTGAGGTGTTCAAACCCCAAAGTCTCCACTTGGAATTCCTGTACAATCAAACTCCTCCTGCTCAAAGAATCTTCAACTTTGTTAGCAGTTCTAGCAATGTGTTTAATAAAAAAAGTAAAATTTTGCATAAATCCTACCCATTTTGCATGTTTCTAATTCAACTTTTCTTGCCTAGTAATAAATTGTAAATCTTGATTATCACTGTAAAAGACAAATTCTTTAGGAATTAGATAATGCCTCCATTTTTTCAAAGCTTGAATCACGGCATAAAATTCATTGTCATACGTGGAATAGTTTTTCTTGGTGTCATTCAGTTTCTCACTAAAATAAGAAACTGTCCTATTGTCCTAACTCAAGACTCCTCCAATAGCTAATACACTTGTGTCACATCTCACCTCAAATGTTTTTCCAAAATCTAGTAAGACCAGAACTGGCTACTCTGTGATTTTCTCTTTCAATACTTTGAAACTTTTTTCAGCTTCCTCTGTCCAACTGAAGGACTTGTGTTTCTTCTTCACAGTTTCTAGTATGGGTGCACATATGCCACTGAAATTTCTGATAAATTTTCTATAAAAACCCGCTAACCCATGAAAACTTCTTACCTCAATTATATTGCTCGAAGATGGCCATTCTTTGATCACTCTCACTTTTTCTGGGTCCATCTTCAATTCATTTGAAGAGATTACGAAACCCAAATATATGAGCTCCTTCTTCATAAAAGAACACTTATTCATTTTTATCAACAATTTCTCTTGCTGCAACCTTTCCATCACTAATTTCAAATGTCTTAAGTGTTCTTCCTTTGTCTTGTTGAAGATTAGTATGTCATCCATATATACTATGAAAATTTTTCCTATGAAGTCTTTCAACACTTCATTCATCAATCTCATAAATGTGCTTGGTGCATTTTTCAACCCAAACGACATGACCATCCATTCAAACAATAATTCGTTTGTCTTGAATGTTGTTTTCCATTCATCTCCCTCTCTCATCTGTATTTGATGATATCCTCTCTTCAAGTCTATCCTGGAAAAATAGCTTGCACCACTCAAACAGTCCATCAAATCATCCATCCTCGATAAATGAAATCTATATCTAATGGTTATCTTGTTGATGGGTCGGGAATCCGTACACATCCTCCATCCTCCATCTTTATTTTGACTTAATACAGTCGGTACTGCATATGGGCTTAGGATTTCCCTGACTAACCCTTTATCCAACAACTCCTGGACTTGATTCTTGACCTCCTCATTCTCTCTAGGTGTCAACCTATAAGCTTCTTTGTTTGGTAAACTAGCTCCTGGAATAAGGTCAATATGATGGCTTATTCTCCTAATGGGTGGCAATGAGTGTGGTAACTCATCCATGACTATATCAGCAAATTTTTCTACCAATTCCTGGATTTCTACAGGAAAATATTCTACAGAAGTATTTCTAAGGATAACTCTAGGATTCCTCACTACAACAAATTGCATTTATTTCTCCTTATTGACTTCTTTTAATATCTCCCTCCCACTCATGAGAAGTATGCTTGAACTAGCTTCTCTCTTTTTCTCTTTGTCTTCTATGGGTAACAACATATGTGTTCTACCATTCTTTTCTAGGGTATTGGTATTCTTTCTTCCATCATGAATAACTTTTCGGTCATATTTCCACAACCTACCCAATAAAATATGACATAAATCCATAGGAATTACATCACATAATACTTCATCTTTGTAACCTCATATTTTAAATTCAACTTGGCATTGTTGACTTACCATGACTTGATGTCCTTTCTGCAACCACAATACCTCGTATGGCTTTGGATGTGTAGTTGTCTTCAATTCCATCTTTTCCACCATCTTCGTGGATACTATATTGTCAGTGCTCCCACTATCTATGATTACCTTGCAAACTTTGTCTTTCGATTTGCAAGCAGTTTTGAACAGGCTTGTTCGTTGAACTGGTTCCTCTGGTTCCTTTTCTGGTTTAAGAAGGATCTTCCTCATCATAAAGTTTCTTCCTCCTTTTTTTGCTTCTTCTTCCACATGCTTCAGTGCTTCGACAATGTGTGCTTCTCGACCTTCTTTCTTTCTGTCAGGACATTCCCAAGATTTATGTCCTTCTTTTCCACAGGTATAGAATTTAACCATGCCTCCTATGGATCTTCCTCTTCATCTACCTCTGGAAAAAGAACTTCTTCCTCCATGTTGTCCTTTAGAACTTCCAACCTTCTCATGGTGACTATGTTGTTTTCCAGCTTCAGGCTTCAACTTTTGGAACTTATCTTTGTTGGTTCCCTTGTCTCTACTTGAATTTCCGCCTCTTCTTTGTTGGATTTGCTTCCTGCCCAATTTTTCCTCATCTTTCAAGTTTGCTTGATAAGAATCCTTGACTTTACTGACATACATCATGCTGATATCCTCTTGTATTTCATATCTTATCCCATTGATGTATCTGCCTGCCTTCTCATCTTCATTCTCTTTTTGTCTAGCCCTGATGTTTAGTTGGTAAAATTCTTCAGTGTACTCCTTCACTGATAAACCCCTATGTTTCAGGTTCTGCAATATTCTGTAAATATTGATTTGGTAATCCTTCAGGATAAATTTGGCCTTCAACTCTGCTACCATCCTATCCTAGTTTTTAATTTTCTTCTTACCATTTCTCCTACGTTCGGCTTGCAGTTCATCCCACCATAACGCTACATGACCTTTTAGTCTTGTCACTGCATGCTTCACCATCTTGTCTTCTTTGATATCTTCGTAATCAAAGTATTTGTCCATAGCACGTACCCAATACAACAATTCTTCAACTTCTAAATTGCCTTCATACATAGGTACCTCTATTCTTGCACTGGCTCCTATCTTTGAAACAACTTTTATCAAGCGATCTTATGCAGCATCCTCTGCTACATTTTATTTTCCCTCTGCTTCTTCTTTGCTCTCAGCTTCACTGACATCACCAGCATCTAGTGCTCTTCTCTTTGTTGTTTCCATGGCATCCAATATCATTCAAATTTGCCTCATTTCTTCTTCCATTTCTGCATTCGCTTTGCACCTTATGGGTGGCATGATTTCACTGCGTCACTTACAAGAAGAAATTAAATTCCTTTGATACCACAAATGATACTAACTTTCATCCTTTCTCCTTTTGTCTGTTGTCTGCAAACAAAATTAAAATCATCTATGATACCACCTGAGGCAACCCCCCTACTTCCCCGTAGGGCTACACAACCTCCCGGTCTTGGATCCTCCGATTCTTGAGTCGAAAGACTCTATGGAACCTTAAAGGTCCCCTTCTATGTTTTAAAAAAAGACCCCTCGGCTTCTTGGTGCAGGTCTGACAGCAACCCATGACCTTCCCCCTTCTGTTCTGTGTGAAAAATCAGAGTGTCAACATTAGCTCCCTTTCGGATAAGCCCTCACTTGATGTAACCCAGGTCTTCGACCACATGATTACGGGTGCGGTCACAAGCGGTATGGAATTAAACCACTTTTGGGCCCACAATGCTTCTCCAACCTACACGTGTCTTCGAGATGAAACCATGGTTCAAATTGTGTCCCACCTTCGATTCCTTAACCTCCTCACAACGTTTGTCCCCGAAATGACACAGGATCATCAATATCACGATCTTGATGATAACGTCCAAATCGACGTTTAGATCCGTGCCTCCTTATCTATAGACCAGATCATCTCTCCCTGAATCAACATCCAAGGTTCTCTTCACAATTCTGGACTTCGGGAGTTTGAAATCTCAAACTCATCTTCCTTTCGTGGTCCAACCTTCTGGAACTGGAAATCTACGGACACCTGTGTTGTAATCAATGGTCATGCCTTCACCAGGGTGTTTGACCTTTCAAACTATATCAACGGCCCAATGGCCCCTTATCGATCGATGATTGATATTTCCTCCGGGCTCCGAACTTCTGAGATATCAAATCTCGAAGCCTTTTCTTTCTCCTCAAATACATGGAATCTTGCCACGTGTCCTCTTAGATCGAACATCCTAGGATTTATTTGGGTCTTTACCTGAAATTCTTAAGTCTTCGTCACATGTCCCTTCTGGATCTGACGGTCTAGAATCTCCTTTCTCAAATCGGGATTTCACAACTCGTGACTTTCAAGTCAAAATTTCCTTCACATCCCCAACTTCTAAAATTCTGATATTTCAGGATGCTCCTAATATGACGACTCACACTCCTCTGGATCTAATGGTCCATATCTCGTCGGGATTTTTTGTATAGGGATTTCACGTGTTGTGAAGTTGAAATACTCTTCACCTCCATTCTCCTAATCCCCGAAATGTTGAAATTATCCCTGGGCAATCAACGGTCCAGGTTCTTCTCCACAACCGATCAGACGGTTACTATCACTCCTCCTCCTGAGCTTCTGATATCTCTCTTCCTGGAATATTTATCCATTTTCAAAGGTTCCCAACCTTTGTTATTCTAAAGAATCCACCTCTAGGATTTCGTCAACACTTGTGAAAAGTGTTATCTCTTCTGAGCTTCTATCCTTAAAAGGATTTTGATCTCCCATGCACACCTTGCATCCTCGGGATTTTGAATAACTCAGTTTGAAGGATTTTCTTGAAAATAAAATGCTTCTCGCCCACCTAGCATTCTTCTACATTGGTCCTTCAAAGCTTATTGGATTCTTAAATCTATGCACACCTTGCACTTGTTCTAAGTTTCTCTGGTTCTCTCTTAACTTCTCTGAGTCAATATGAGACTCAGTCGACACGCTCCTTGCATTCGAGATGCACACCTTTCATACAAGTATCAGAAGAGAATGATTGAAACTCAACCTAATTCATCATGAACTCATACAGTTAATCTCTCGGAAAATCATACATGAACGAACTGTAATAAATCATACACATAGAATAGCATTCATTCAATCACACGTGAAATGAACATAGTCAAAGAATTTGGGACAATTTTTGTCTGTTCTATTCATTCATGAAAAACAAAATACATAGTGATTTTGCTACTCTATTTTTCTCTACTGGTCTCTCTATTATGTATTTTGTTCTACTTTGTTACAATGCAACAATGAAAACTATATAAGGACTTCTCCCCAAGCTCTCTCGTCATGTTTTGAAATCTATCATTTCAAAATTCAAAGTTATTACCTACATTGTCCTATTACAATAACAACTAGTTATTACCATATAGATTTGACACTCCGTATCTGTAGTTTCTTACGGTCCTTCAAGACTTTACAAACAAGTTACATTTTAAAATGTTGTTTACAAAAATATCTCAACAACCGATTAAATTCTAAGTTAAATGCTTGATTTGAAACTCTGTCATTGTTGAGATGCTAGTCATCTACCTCCACGCATGAACTTTTGACTTTGAAGGTGATGATCCTGCATCAAATACTATGCGAAGGTATCAGATATTCAACCAACACATACTCCCTCTCACAGGATGGACTCTCTTAGGTTGATAATGGGGTCACACCCAACTTCTGGCATAGATACTCAAACTGATCTTTTGTAAGCGGTTTAGTGAAGATATCGGCAATCTGATCTTTGGATGGAATATAATGCAAAGAAACAACATTATTGGTCGCATGTTCCCTAAAGAAGTGATACTTTATGGGTATATGCTTGGTCTTGGAGTGAAATACAGGATTCTTTGACACACTGAATGCACTAGTATTATTAGAATGAATTAGGATCGGTGCAGTATATTTTACCTCCAATTCTGCAAGT
>ML818034.1:192392-203737 GCA_009831015.1 Picea engelmannii
GTTGGCCCGAAGGGACCACCCACACCTGGATGGGGTGCCACTTGGAATGAGAATGGGGACAGATGGCATGGACTGGCGGGGGGAGTTAATATCACAGGCCTCCACCCCCAACATATTAACTTCCCATGGCATACACCATGCGAAGAGTTAATTCAGTTCTTCTGGTGGAGCTCTCGGATGAGCAATCCAGCCAGGCTACCAGTACCAGTCACTTGCAGCAGTCCCTTCGACCTTCAATGGCGATGGGAGAGGCACCTCTAGCTCCTCACAGAGTTAAAGGCAGCCTTGGCATGCATTTCTTCATGTTTTTCACTTGGCATGCTCACTACACAGAGCCCCTCAACCCTCACGAACTACCTGGCCTCATAGCTTGCACCCTGTGTGTCCTCCTGGCCTCATTTTTCCACCACCATCCCCACACTGCCCCCTCTCACCCCCTCCACCCCCTGTTCCTCCCACCATGCCCCGAGAGCAGAGGAAGCCTAGGCAAGGCACCAAAAAAATGAATTCCCTCACTCGGGCCACCAGACTAACCGCCTCTCAATGAGCTCTAATTGCTCATTTAAGCCATTCCCATAGCCCCACCAGGAGCAATCAAAAAACCCTGGGCACTCTGAAAATGGAGACCTCATTCTCCTCATTCCAGACTCATACAACCTTGCACACTCCAAAAATGGAGACCCATTCCTCGTCAATGCACTCTCCATCATCGCCTCCGCATTATCAAGTTAGAGTTGTGAAGGAAGAGGCGCCTCCCCCACCTTTTCACCCTAGCCTCACCACTGTCAAAGAGGTGATGCCACCTCCAGTTTTTCATCCAAGCCTAAGCTCAGAGAAGGTGACACAACCACCCTTAGAGGTGTGACTCCCCACTACCACCAGCCTTCTCGCCCCCCCCAGTTCTTAGGTCGGGTGAGCCTTACTACAAGGAAAAGAGTTGTATCGTGCAAGAGGAAATCCCTCCAAGATGGTAATTGATAGGCACAGGGAAGGATTCAACTGCAACAGAAGACAAAGGAAAGGACACAAGAGAAGATAGCTCGCACTCTACCTATCATCTGGCAGAGGACCATCTTGAGCTCCTCTTCGACATCCGTCAACGGCAGGACGAACAGGTGCATGGCCAAGGGATCATCAATCAGTGCCTGGACTTGTTTCTTGAGGCATTCATAGATGATCCAGCACAAGCCTGTTTTCCAACTTGCAAACAAAGATTCACCCTAGCATACACCTCTCATGGATATCCAGGTTCTCCGATGGCATGACGTGGCTCACCCTAGGTCCCAGTTTTTTGTTAATTACAATTATAGAGAAGATAGTGATAAGATATTTTTCACTCTCTTTTTTGGTTGTGAAATTCTCTCAGTAATGGAGGCTCTGAATGAGGCCAACCCTAGGTTAGATAGAGGGAACAGGGTTCCTGTAGATACTAGCAATTCTCTGCTCATTTTCTGTAAAATATTTTTCAAACATGATAGACACATTATCGCTTGAAGCCACCTGTTCTGGTTTCCCTCCTGTGGCGGAATGGGTGGCTGCCAAGCATCACAAAGCTGTAAACTTGTGATTTAATATAATTTCCTTATTTTATTTACAAAAAAAAAAGATACGATCATTAGGACATGCATCAATAGTCTAATACTCCATTCCAATTTCTTTCATAATTACAAATATTTCTCAATATGTGCATGGAAAAATATTTGACGTCGGTAATAGAAATTCACCTAACAATCTAAAAAATTCAAAACAATAAGTCAATGTAAACAATATTAATCATCAATATCGCATCCATACTAATTTACAAATTAGAAAACAATAGCAATATAGGAAAAAGTTGAACCTTTTAAGTATTTTTGAACATGCAGGCATAGATAATTAACAAATTAAATACCTTAGTATCTGTGTGAGGCATGTGTTTTATAAACCATTCAAAACCTTCAATTTCACCAAAAACAATATAGCAGATAGAAGATTTGTTGTTGAGCCTTCATAAAGAGGTTGATGTGACTTCTCGAGTAGAGGATCAACACCATGACTATCATCCCAGTTGTCCTCGTCCATTGTAGAAAATGTGTCTTGGATCAATCTATGTATCTCATCTTCCTAATTTGAATCACTAATGTTATCTCCATCCATATCATCATTAATAACTTGATAAACAGCTTCAATATTCTAATCTCAAAGTTCATCACCCTGTAAAGGAGTATTTTTGCTAGTACTTGGGAAATAACTCTCTAGATGTCGACATTTTGGGGGCATCATCTATTTATTTAAAAACAACGTAGTAAAGTTAGTGTGTATAGAAAATATAAAAATATCGATAAGAAACATTACTAAAATTCATGACATGATGACTATTACAGAGAATACATTAAATATTGAATCCTCTTACCAAGGGACGATATTCATAACCCCCTTTGGCGTGCCCCTTCTCCCTACAATGTCTTTCAACTATTGTTATTAAAAGTCTTTTTCTTTGCAATCCCCTGCAATCATAGCAAGGGAAATAATATTTTCCATCGCCCCTCGCCTCTAATGCCGCTCTTAAATGAGCAAACTTCATGTCATTTCCGTTCATAGTGACAAATCTTTGTACTGACAAGTAATTGTCATACCTGGACCATACCAAACAGTAAGTTGTCAAATGTTTATATTTTAGCTCCTCCTTCATGATATTTTAGCTACTCCCTTTGACTATGATATGTTTATTTACAATGACCTACAATCCTCACAATTATTTCTTCTAATACATTTTGACATGCTTTTTATTTATTATCGATTAACTATTAAGATCGATATGCTTCAATTTCTATTTTAGAGTAGTGTGTACTTAATCACCATGGAAAATAATTACACACCATTTAATGAAAGCGGTCAAAATTTCTCAAAATTGAATCACTCAACACCATACACTAGCCTCTAAGTTGTTTTGTAGAGAAAATGTCAATCTTTGAAATTCACCACTAAAAAAAGAATTCCATCCACTTGTCATCCACAATTGGGTTTGGTTGGTTTAAAYTATGACGTGTTGATTTGCAGCTACATATAATGGTCACAATTTTATGCTACTTATAGTGGTCGCGATTTTATTTTCTAAGACACTTTGGCATGTTCTTCTTTTTCATTGTCTGACTAGTAGATTTCATCATGTTATYGTAGATTTCATCATGAAAGTTTTATATTTTAGCTACTCATTAATAGTGTATAAAAAAGTTACATCAACTACAAACTAGAGTTAATCACTACATCTAGAATTGTGTGTGATTGTAAAAAATTGAGAGAAACAACATCACATAAGAATACAATGTTATATGACTAACCTAACCTAATACTAGACTAAAAATATGACATGAATATATATATAGTCACAACATCATATCAACACAAAAGGTAGAGATCTAACAAGGTCATTAAGGGATAGGATTAGACCTAAGAGGATTTTTTTTCCACTTTCTATTTCAAACATTAGTCCAACCGGTAAAGTTGTTATGAGTTGGTGGTTTTGTAATAAGGATTAAATTCGCATAAGGAATTGTAGGCTCAAATTAATCTAGATTCAATATAATGACATTCGTTTTTAATGTTTGAATTGACTTATTTATGGAGTAATTTTCCCTCTTCTTAAAATACTTCTTCGGAAAATATTTTTCTTGACATTTCACATGAATTTCCATAGAATATACTAACTAGATCCAAGAACCAATGACATAAATATTTTGAAATATGGTACTGTACATATAATATATTGTCAAGGAAAAAACAAGCTACATGAAATTTCATTTGAACAAAAATTTACAAGTTAAATGAGTACATAAATAAAAAAACATACTAACCTTGCAAGTTAAAAATCCAAGCTATGTAGATCGAGAATTGGATTTGGTCAACCGGTGGGTGACGGAAAAAATAAATATCTCAAACAAAAGCCACGAACAGTGTTGCAACTATAGCAAATGTGTCACAAAGTCTCTTAAAGTCAAGTATATATAGATTGATTATCGTCGATATAGCGATGAAAATGCCTCAGTTGACCTGCAAAAATTCAACTAGTTGTTGCAAGCCACGTGTGTTAGAAATTTGTTTTTCAGGTATAGCGACGAAAATCCCGCCCAATTTAAAAAACAAAATAATAATAATGGAAACGTGGAAAAAAAAAATGGAATAATCCACCCATATGTAGTAGTGATATCTTTCGTGTTTACAGAGTATATTGTTTTTACAAAATTTTGTACTTTGGGGTGGTCTTTTTTCCATTGAAATATTTGTCCTAGAAAACAATTGTTTTCCATTTCCCCTCATCGAGCTATTATGTTTTCTACATTGTGTGTTGATACCAAATTACACGTCGAAGTCGTTCCCTCGTTGATTTTAGTTTTTCCTTTTTCTTGAATTTTCTCGAGGTTTGGTTTTCCCAAGAAGTTTTTGATTTCCTTAGCTTCCTATTGCAGGATTTCCTCTTTGGGATTAAATTCAAAATATTTAAGGAAGTTGTCTTTTATTTTGTTCTAGCCAAAAGCATGACCCGATTCTTCTTCAATCTTATACCATTTATGAGGTATATCATCCAATGTATTCAGGAACATATTCCGCAATATCATTTCATCTATGTAGCCTGCATTTTTCCATTCTTGCTTGCATTTCTTTATCTGTCTTACTCGGTTGAATCCAGGTTTAATATCGAGTTGATGATATTTGTAGAAATATTTTTCCCATCGAATATTTCCACAAAATATAATGTGGCAATATTCCATGTCTGTAGTCAGTTTGCATGAGTCTCCCACCTTCATGTTGTTTGGCTAGTGAAGAACTCAACTATACTTTCTATTCTTCCTTGTTCTCCTAATGACTTGGAGACTTCATCAACATGTGTTGACGGATAACTTAGTTCATTAAACTGCATGGAATTTCTCATGTATGTATTAGTCAATATTAATGTCAACATTTGCTTTAATTTTCTTTCAGCGATAATAGGGATTGCATGAATCGAGAAGCATGTTATGGATTGTTTAATAGGTATTTCCTCTATTATCCAACATTATTTGGCTTGAGATTCATAATTATCCATCTTCCAGTTGTATAGTTCAATATCTGAATTTTGGCCTATCAACAAAATAAAATTGACTAGTATTTCTCCTTCAATATTAGGTTCAACATAGTCTTTATGTTCATGCATTACTTGGTATAGTCGACACTATTCTTGGGCCTTGTACCATGTCTTGACCGATGGTTTACCTTCTTTTTTGTCTAGGGGGATTATGATTTTTCTTCTACTTCCTTCCATCTTGACCCGATCTCTTTCTAAATATATCGCGGCGATCATGTTCCAACCTCAAGGTCTTTCGAATAACACTCGATAAGTAGAAATTCCTTCAACCAAGTTTATAACTTAAAAATCGACTCTCATCCTGATTCCCATTATAGAAGTGATGACACTTTTGAGAGTGTCGATTGGTTCAATGAATCTTTGATCTTCTAGTTTTAATTAGTTCATTTTCGGTTGTAGCTGGGGTCTTATGAGTCAGACCCATGTTTCTTTAGGAAGGATATTCATTTGTGATCCAAAATTGACCATGACTTTTTTAATCATGTGGCCATTATTGGCCCTTGGTTAGGAAAGAAAGCGAAGTTCAAGGAAGAAAAGGCAAAATGTGATCTACGCGGGAGACACAGTGACTGTTACTAGGTCGAAGTGAGCAGAAGAGAAGAAAACATGGAGCGAAGTAAAAGAAAGCAAGTCGTTGGACGAGGAGATCGAAGAAGACATATAAGCAAGGAAGACAGATCGTGGAACACTCAGTAAGAAGAAAAAGCCACCGTTGGATGCTTTGGAGCACCACGCGAGAAGGAAGGAAAGACAGGCTGGCGAAGCCTTGAAAACATGGGTCAGGTTGACCTAGGGTCTTAGACACCTAGGGTTTTGGTATCTAGGGTTTGGACACTTAGGTTTTAACCTAAAAGTGTCCAAGAGATATTATAATGTATATATAAAGGTCTAAAGGGCTTGGGTCAGGTTGTTACTAAGTTGGTTGTCATTTTTGTTGGTGCTAAGTTGATTGAGAGTTTTTCATTATTCCATAGAGAGAGAGAGAGAGAGAGAGAGAAGTCTTGAGTACGAGAGCCTTTTGTATTGTAATATCTTCAACTGGGTACGAAGATCAACCCTGCAGTTGGGTGCACAGGGAGGGAAGAAATAGAGAAGAAAGAAGATCTGCTAGCTGAGAGCATAGACAAGAATTGTATGTTTCATCTTAATATATTATAAAGCACAGTTTTGTGGACGTAGGCATAGAGAGAGGGTGAACCACGTATATTTTGTGTGTGTGTGGTTGATGCTCCATTCTTTGTCATTTGATATGATTCTATTTGCATTGTTGTGTTAGATCTGATAGATAGTTGTGCAGAGTAGATCTGAGTTGATAAGTGAGATATAATTGTTGTGTTTTTCTTTTATTGGATCCTCTTGATATACCCTTTGGTTGTAAACATCTCTATCCTGCAACCCCCTCATAGCTACTTCGAGTGAGACTACATCTGCTTCACAGGTGTTGTCGAAAGGGATAGTAGTTAGGGCTTGTTGGTGCGCTCTTGGAGATGAACCTTGGGTCTGCCCTGTGCCAACAAATGGTTTTGTTGCTGAGACGGGAATATTCTTGAGGGAATGTCAAGGTGGTTTCCATCAAATACAAAGATTCATAAGTGGACAGAAGATCAAGAAAAGGACTTCGTTGAAGCCCAGAAAAAGAACCATAATCTTAGTACAAAGGATTGGTTGGAGAGATATATATTTACCGATATACACGAAATTTTGTTTGGAGGAATCCATCAGGATCTATATCAGTGGCTAGCTAGGTTGGAAGATACCCAATTTGAGATCATATCTAGGCCACTTGTGGTCTGGATGTCGGTGTTGATCAAGAGGGTCAAGAGATTTCATAACATCATGTCAAGAGAAGTAGATCACCGGTTTTATAGTACCAATGGAGGGTATATCACCAAGTTTGTTGTTGACATAGTAGAGTCATACAGCCAATCCGAGAGATATTTCTTTAAGGGACCTAGAGGAAATTTTTTACATTTTCTGAAGTTGAGGATCAAGATGATATTCCATGAGAAGAACATCTTGAAGATACAATAGTTGAGAAGATTCGAAAAGGATAATGTTCAAGAATTTGGACAGCGACAGTGACACAAAGGCTGGACATATGCGCAGTGGGAGAGTGTTCAGAGAAGTTCCTCTCGTGAACCTGTTTATGCAGAACTATAGGGACAAGGGTTTCTACAGTGGAGAAGAAGCAGATCTGACAGACGAGGAGCATCCAGAGGAAGGGAAAGTTGAAGAACCTCGCCGAGAAGAACCAGAAGCTTCGGGAACTGCACCTACTACTGAAGTAAGTACTATTAATCCTACTTTTGTTTCAACAACATTAAGCAATTAGAGTAATCAGAGTCACAAGAGCGATCAGAGCACTATCACTAGTAGTATACCACACACTCAGTCTAGAAACCTAGGAATATCTATGGTAGACGAGATGAGGTTACCCACCTTTAGAGGACATGGATCTGAAGACCCTAAACAACACGGGTTCCTCTGTGAAGCTATGTGGAGTATTAAGAATATCAACGACAGAGCTGTCAAATGAGCTCAGTTCAGTACTACCCTAAGAGATCGGGCACTAAGATGGTATATGCAATTTGTCCAAGGAGATACATCTAAACCACTGAATTCCATTAAGACTTCTCTAATTGGTGAACTCAAGAAACCTAAGTCAGAATCGTATTGCATTACAAAACTGAAAAAAATCAAACAGAGAATAGTTGAACTGGTATGGGAGTTCAATCAAAGATTTAAGACCTTGACAGGCCATCTGAGTTTTCAAATCCCAGATGAGAAGAACAAGGAATGGTTCATTGTTTCCCTCTTACCACACATCATACTTCCTCTGATGCAACATAAGATTTCTTCATAGGCAGAGGTGCTAGAGATCACCATGAAGTTAGAATCAGCCCCTATGGGAGAATCCAACTCAGGTATGAGTCAAATCTTGAGTCAACTAACTATTTTTTCTCTCCAGGTCAAAGATATGAATAAAGACAAGGGAAAAGATAAAAGAGAAGACATCTAATGTGTCAGATGTAGATTAGAAGGCCATGACAAGGATAACTATCCCCTATTCCATGAATACTTAGCCTCTGGAGATATGATCCCTTTGAAGAAAGTCACCCTACCCTAGTGCGAGGTATGCAAAAATAGACATCACCATGGTGAGTCCTACTACATGCAAAAGTATGTTCAAACACCCACAAATTTGTGTTGCACGTTTTGTAAGTCCATGGGACATGATGATAGATATTTTATGGATTACAATCTTATGCACGAAAGGTCAAGGGATATATAAAAAATTCAAGGCAACATATAGCAAGAAGGAAACACTACGCAGTATAACTCCCCTGGGAGAGGAAACTTCAACCCTCGCGGTGGATTCTGAGGAAGAGGAAGAGGAGGAGGTATGGGTCGAGGTAGAGGACATATAATCTTTTATAACTTCACACATCCAAGACACTTGGCAAGGTACTTTCAGAACCCTTGTACCACTTGCATCTATTGCAACTCCTTCGAGCATGTTATCGAGGAATGTCCATCATTGCTGGATAAACTTCAAGAGAAACATGGACCTCAGCAGAACCCGCAGATACAGTTGATCAAAGAAGAACCTCGCGGCTAGAGTCAATGTTATCACTAGAGGAGGCATTTTTATAGGAGAAAACAGAATGACCCAAGACAAGACTACAGAAGAATTAGGAATCAGGAAAGCTGCAAAGAAGACACAAAATTTTGATGAAAAGAAAGAAAAACAAATGTTCGAGGAGGCAAGAAGAGAATTCAGGGGAGACCAAGTTTCTTCATCAAAGGCATGACCAAAAGTAAGAGAATGTGGAATGCCTCTAGAATTTGATCAATCTGCTTCGCCTGGAGATGGAAAAGAGGCAAGTAAACTTTTCGTTTTCTTGTACACATTTATAGAGTTGATTAAAGATGCGAAATCTATACAAGAACTACAAAATTTGGTCAGACAGTATGAGATAGGTAGGGTAGATCCTTTACTGAATAAAGCAGTACATCAACTATCCAAGAAGAGAAGGAAAAATTAGGAACTACACCTGAATGCTTAGATTGGAGAATATGATATAGACTATGTAGTCCTCGACTTAGGGTCGGAGGTCAATGTCATGACGAAGAAAATTTGGGCACTGATGGGAAAAACTAAGTTGATCTATTCCCCTATCAGGATTAGGATGGATAACTAGTAGTAATCCCCTTTGGCAGATTGGAACATGTCTCTGTGGATATCGACGGAGTAAGAATGTTTACAAACTTTGAGGTAATTGAGATAGTTGATGATAGTTGTCCTTACCCTGCACTGTTAGGAATTGATTGGGCTTTCAATAATTCCACTATGGTTGATTTAAAGAAAATACGAATGACGTTTGAAGGAGATGGCCTTAGGGTCATTGCACCTTTGGATCCAGATGAAGGTTAGTGATACAACGAGCTCATCAGAGAAGAATATCGTGCATATGAACTAGAAAACATATACAAATTAACAGCCAAATAGAAAGACTAGATTAATCCTACGGCGGATGGGAATTTGATCTGGTGAAGTGACATCGCATGTTCATCAAACTCATAAGAAGCATTGGAGAATTGGTAGAAAAAAATGTACGAAGTATCCATAACGATATGCGCTATATTAGCCAGATAATTACATTGGATTGGCACCAGAGTAAGTAACTTACCCACCTTTGATGGCTTGAATTCTTTAGAAACCTTCTTGTTGGACTTTGAAGAAAGTGTACCAACACAATAGCTCTTGTTGGAAATGGATGAGGACTTGAAATCCACACCAGCAAGATGGTGGGGGACACACAAAAACAACATTACAGAATGGGTACAATGTCGTACCCTGATGACCATGTGATTCTCAGCACAAGTAGAAGGTTGTGAAGTTCGGTACACAGGTCGAAGCTGCCCGAAATACCATGTGCGAAGTTGCGAGGAAGCCTGGAGTGACATTCCAAAATTGACCACAATTTGTTTAATCATGTGGCCATCAAATTCTAAGTCGACTTGACAGTCGAATTCATTCGTGGTTTTGTCTTGAGACAACTTCCTTACACTTTTTACTGGTATTTTGTTTTCTTCATATTATTTCAATATGTTCAATAAGTCGATAAGGTGACTTACTTATTGATTTTATTTTAGAGGTTGTAAAAATTCCTCAATAAAAATGTTTGACATACTTGATCGGCCTTCCTTTGGTTTGTCCTAGTCAATATTTTTAAAGAAATTTAGTGCTTCTTGCATTATCCTTTCTTCTTTGTTGGGGTCAGGATATGGAACTATGTTCCCTTATTGATTTGGTGCTTCCAGGTGGTTATCTTTACCCACTCTCGATCTTGTCACCACATGGAGAATTTTTGAATTCATAATATATTTTATCAACACTCTATGTAAAAGGTTTACATTTCTTTTGGTCATGTCTTTTTCCATTACAATTGGGAAATCCTCTAAGGAGTGACTTCCTACTTCGCAAATATTACAAAATTTTAAATCATTTCTATCATTTATTGAGCATTCTGGACTGATGTGGTCTTCTTTCCAACAGTTAAAGAAATAATTTTTTCCTTGGCCACGTCCTCCTCCAAATATTCCTCGTCCTCCCCTACCTAGACCTTGGTATTCACCTCGACCTTGACCTCTATAACCATTTACCTCGTCAACATCTTGGTTGACTACTTGTGTATGGTAGACTGAGTGGATATTTGTTATATTCTTACCATTTAGGCAACATTCCTAGGTGGAATGATTATTCTCTTCACAAATGTAACACAATTTGGGAAATACATTTCTTAGGTTGTGTGGACAATCTCTAGTTACATGATTAGTCGAGCCTTCACATAAGTAGTTTTGAAAGGGAGGAGACATATGTGAGATCTCTTACATGAATGATTATGTCTTTTGGTCGATTCTAATATTTTCTTGTGCTTTTATTAGCATTGCATCTCTTATTTGGCCATTGTTTTCAGTTCGACACCACTCTTGTGGTGATTGTGTATCTATATGAAGTCGTTGTTGGAGAAAATATAAAATGTGTGGGATAGGACTTTTTATAAGAGAGAGTCGGATCATAGGTCCTGAATCATCAATTTCCATATCGAATTGATCATCAAATTGCTAGGAACCATCGAATACCATACTCAATCACAAGGTTTCTCTCCTCCCAGGAGTTGTTGGGGCGCTCTCAAAGGTTGCTCCAATGAATTGTCGCGCCTAAGTAGGTTTTCTATTA
>ML818034.1:210448-221818 GCA_009831015.1 Picea engelmannii
GCCATGCTCTTCGATGATGTTATTATACCTCAGGCCGACCTTTTGATTGTCTATGAAGTCATTACTTTTATCATGTCATTGTCCCCAAATTCAAATCAAGGGTTCGTGGCAGGCCATAAGGGTTACATGAGTCACTATGTTTTGAATCCCCTTGTCCTCTATTTTACGGGTTGTAATCAAGGTTTCAAGTGTTGGATGGTTTTAGGACGTCCTCAACTCCTTCAGTTTTCAATTGTCATGAGGTATGTCATTCTGAATTGATATGTTACTTATGGGTTTGGTTTGTTGCATCTACAATGTTCTTACCTTCACAAAAACCACCTGTCTGTTTTCTGGTTCGCCTTAGTTACCAACCCTTCCAAAGAACTTATGGCCCATGTAGTGAGAATAGAGTCGAACAGGTTGCAATCGTTACTAACTTATGATGACGTGACTAATATGCTCTCCAAGTTTGGGTGGTTAGGGTTTACATAGTCATTCAAGGGATTTAACATCGAAGTGGCCAGATAATTTGCCAAAAAAATCGATGGTACCAAGGTTAAGGTTGGGGATGTTCAATTGCAAGTTGATGAGAAATTTATTGCTCAGGACATGGCTCTTCCTCAGTTAGGGGAAAAATGGTTCAAAAACATGAAAGTGAAAAATATCCCATGGTAGTCTCTTTTGGCATCAAAAAGTTTGCAATACCACATTAAGGGTATGCCAATAGAACTCTTTCATAGAAGGTGGCACAGTCTCCTTATTAGAATATAAATGAATGTGCTCGTTTTACCATTGACAATATCAATATTGTCACCCAACCATAGGTCGAATCCACCCTCCGATCACCTTAACCTTGATAGAGAGAAGAATACTAGTAGAAATCCAAAAGCCAAGCAAGGCTAATGCACCAAGCAAGAAGTAACCAAAGTTGATCAGAGAGTCCAACCCAAAACTGGCACAACACCTTCCTGGGACTTGCGCACAAGACTGCCAAACTGTAGTGCGCACAAGTGACTTCTATGATTCTGAGAGTGTGTCAAATGATAGACTAGCGCCCTTTATTTATAGTAAAACTGGCAGACTTGCCTGGACCAACTTCTCATTCTAGGTACTAATTAATTCATTTAATTATCTCTCTTCAGCCAACATCTCTTCTAGGGTTATGTTCATTTCTTTTATTTCTTCCAAAACATTTTAGTCTTGTCAAAGGTCACAATAGAGGTACATACCTCCCGAAGCTACCATAATATCAACACTCCCTCCTAGCTAGGGAGGTATGGTATTGAGCACAAACAGACCATTTAACTGGTAGTATCATGAGCACAGCCATTTTTATCCAACTAGATAATCTCCATGACAACCGGTACAATATCAATTGATATAACACAACTGTGTTTATCCATGGTATTACACAACTACTCAAACTGTGACATATAGTCACAAATAGTGGAACATATCCACCACATTAGCATACATCTACTATCATATAGTCTTCATAACAATCATCTGATAGCAACCTGCACAGAAACAATGTTATGATATAAACTGAATCATCTGGTCCATTCTTTTACTCACATCTATGAGATCTGAAAAGGGTATCTGCCCTCAGAGTAGAACATCAATGATGGGATATATGGACTATTCTTTTCAAACAAGGAAGAATGATTGTTCTGATTTCTAAGCCTAGACCATTCCTCACCCTGGGCCATTCCTCTGACACTAAACAAAGTGTAACCTGGAGAGAATGAATCTGCCCTAAGGAATTCCTATCCCTGATTATTGAGCCTGGACCATTCCCCACCCTGGGACATTCCTCCGGAACTAAAAAAAGTGCAACCTGGAGAGAATGAATATGCCCTAAGGAATGACTGTCCGGACCATTTCCCATGTTAACCACAAGAGGAAATGATTGTCCTGCACCAACCTCCAAAACATACCATTCCTCATGTTAACCACAATGAGAAATCATTGTCCGGCAAGGCAGGCTAGTCTTCTTGAGTAACCCTCAAGAAGAGAGACTGCCCTAGACCAATCCCCATGTTAACCACAATGGGAAGTCACTGTCTATGGTACATCAACAATCCATCGAACCATTTTCATTACGAAAATGACCATTTGATCTGGACCATTTTCTGAAATAGAAAATGTATGTCCGTCAAAAATCTCAATCCACTTTCTGAACTGGAAAGATTCTTTCCAAGCTGGACTATTTTTCAATCTTGAAGATGAATGTCCTCAATTCAATAATATGCCAGTGCTCCCTCCCAACCTAGAGAGTCATTTCTTCTGTTTCAACTAAGGGAGTTATTTCCATGATCCCCAACTTGTCTTAGAAATATGCAAACTTTATTTTGGACAGAGGCTTTGTTAGGATATATGTTATCTTCTCATCTGTGGAGATATACTGGAGCTTTACTTATCCTTCCTGGACTTTATCTCGAATAAATTAGTATTTATCTCAATATTTTTTGACCTTTCATGAAACACTGGGTGTTTTGGTAGTCTTATACAACTCTGATTGTCACAATGTATTATGGTCGAATCTAGAACCTGATCAAATAAATCAGAGATTAGCTTTCTCAACCATATTGCTTCTATGCATTCTTCACAAGCTATGATATATTATGCTTCTGTTGTTCTGAGTGCGACAGACTTTTGTTTCCTGCTACCCCAAGATATCATAGTGGAGCCCAAGCTGAAACACATCCCTGAAGTACTCTTTCTGTCTTCTGCACTTCCTGCCCAATCTGAATTTGTAAATCCATAAAGTTGTATATCACTGGATGTGATATATCTTAAGCCATAGTTTATTGTCCCACGAATATATCTTAGGACATGATTTTCAGCTATCCAATGCTCATGTCTAGGTTCCACCTAGAACTGGCTCAGTGTATTCACGGCAAAGAAAATGTCTGGTCAAGTATTTACCAAACACATCAATGACCCAATTAATTGTCAATATAGTGATGGATCTACTGGATCAGAATTCGGATCTTTTACTTTTCTTATATCTGTAGTCATAGGAGTGCCCATGGATTTGCAATCCATCATTCCAAACTTTTGAAGGATCTTTATTGTGTACTTTCCTTGTCCAAGGAATACTTCACCATGCTTCTACCATACTTCTAGTCCCAAGTAATAATGCATGAGACCAAGATCTTTCATATCAAATTCATAAGCTAGTTCCTTCTTGCACTAGATGATGAGAGACTCTTCACCTGTTATGAATAGATCATCAACATATAGTAGCATAATTACAAGTGCATTGTCCACGACTTTGTAGTAAAGGTTTAGATCTGCATGAATCTTGGAGAAACCAAGTCTCGTTAGATAGTTGTCCATTTTGGCATATCAAGCCCTTGGAGCTTGATTGAGTCCATATAAATATTTATTTAGTCTGGAAACGTGAGTGTCTCTGGAATGTACTTCAAACCCTTGAGGTTGTTCAATATATACCTCTTCTTCAATTGCTCCATTGAGGAAAGTTGTCTTTACATCCATCTGATGTAAGCTCCATCCCATGGAAGCAGCAAGAGACGTGACAGCTCTAATGGAAGTATATCTAGCAACCAGAGCAAATGTTTCGTCATAGTATTCTCCCTCCTTCTGGGAGAACCCTCTAGCTATGAACCTTGCTTTATATTTATCCACGTTTTCGTCTGTTGCATGCTTGATCTTATATACCCATTTTGAAGTTACCACTGATTTTTATTTAGGTCTAGGCACAATTTCCCATACATCATTTTTCATGATGGATTGGTGTTCTTCCGTCATAGCTTATTTCCATTGTTTCTTTTGGACTACTTCTTCAAACGTGTTAGGTTCTTCATCTAGAAGCTTTGTCATACATGCTACATAGATTGAGAATCTTTTAGGCTTCTTAATTTTTCTGAATGTCCCATCTGGGACCTTGAGTCTTTCTTCTTCTTGTAAGGTAGCTTCAAGCCAACCTGGTCATTTCTTGGTCTTAGGTATGGTGTCTGCATCAATGGTCTCACATGGTTGCATCGGATGATCAAGTTGTTCATTTTCATCATTCTGGTTTTCTGTGCTTTCTTCAATAGGATCTTCATACTCTTCTTCTTCTATAGTTTCTTCTATGGATTTCTTGAAAGAAATCTTTTCATTGAAGGTCACGTCTCTGTTGACTTCAATCTTTTGTTGTTCTGGAATATAGATTCTATAGGCCTTGGATGAATCCCCTTATCCCACGAATATACCCTTATTTCCTGAGGGTTCTAGTTTATTCCTTTTGTCCTTGGGAATGTGAGAGTAAACAGGACATCCAAAGATTCTTAGGTTTTCCACATTAGGTTTCTTACCTGAGAAGGCTTCTTCTGGAGTCATGTCCTTCAATATGCGGTGAGGACTTATGTTTTTCACATATATTGTTGTCATGGTTGCTTCTCCCCATAAGAACATGGATAGACCTTGATCATTTAGTAGTGTTTTTACTATTTCTTCGATAGATCTGTTCTTTCTTTCTGCTACACCATTTTGTTGAGGATTATGAGGAACAATCAACTCCCTCCTAATCCCTGTCGATTTGCAGAATGCCACGAATTCCTTTGAGGTGTATTCTCCTCCATTATCTATTCTTAAGGTCTTGATGTTCTTGTTTGTGAGGTTCTCTATCTCTGCTTTGAATTCGTGAAACTTGTTGAATACTTCATCTTTTGTCTTTAGTAGATATAACCAAGTCTTTCTTGAATAATCATCTATGAAGATTATGTAGTAAAGAGATCCTCCTAGAGATTTGACTGGCATCATACCGCAAACATCAGAGTGTATTAGATATAGAATCTCTTTAGATCTATTGTTTCTTCTTGGGAATGGTTTCTTGATATTCTTCCCAAGAGCACATCCTTTGCAAATTCCTTCATGTGTAGACTGCAACTCTAGTATTCCTTCAACAATCCTTTTGAGAAAAGGTAATGCTTGATAATTAATATGAGTGTACCTTCTATGCCAAAGTTCATTGGGATTGACTTCATCATGTACAAGAGCTTCTTCATTTTGTTCTAGTAGTCTATATAGATTTCCTTCACGACTTCCAATAACCCTAGCATTCTCTATGTTGGAGTCTTTGTGTCAAGATAACACTTTTCCATCTACGAAATATATTATGTTCCCTTTGTCTTCTAGGAAAGATATGGATACACGATTCTTTTCTAAACCAGGGACATATAAAACATTACTTAGATGAACATTGTTACTTGTTTTCAACTTGACGAAGGCTTGTCCAAATCCTTCGACTGGGTAAGTACTTTTGTCTCCAAGATCTACCTTGTACGATGTCTTCTTCTCATTTAGATTTGATAGTCTAGCTTGATCTCTCGTCATGTGCCTAGAAGCTCCACTATCGATTAACCACATGTCATCTTTAATCGTTCCAGTGAGTGCTGAGTAGTGTAGAATACTGATATTTTCATTCATGTCTTCGATTGACTGGTAGTTGGTCATGCCTTGATCCAAAACTTCAACTCCGACGTTTCTGTCTTCTGAGAGAGCCAAAAGGTGCGATGAACTAGGGTGCATTTGAATATCTTCTCCTTGAGCGAGATGCTCCATTACAAGGTGTCAGATCTAGGATTTAGGGTTTATGCAACTGCTCTTGCTAGTAACCCTAGCGGTAGTGTCTTGGAAGATGCTCCTGCTAGTAACCCTAGCGGCAGTTCCTCAGCGAGCTTAGTATCCTAATGGCTATGCTTCCTTCCAGCGGTTAGACTGAATGAAGGAGGTGTGGGCCCATAACCTGTTAGAATATAAATGAATGTGCTCATTTTACCATTGACAATATCACTATTGTCACCCAACCATAGGCCGAAGCCACCCTCTGAGCACCTTGACCTTGACAGAGAGAAGAATATGGGTAGCAATCCAATAGCCAAGAAATTCTAATGCACCAAGCAAGAGTAACCAAAGTTGATCAGAGAGTCCAACCCAAAACTGGTGGAACACCTTCCCTAGGACTTGCACACAAGACTGCCAAACTGCAGTGCACACAAGTGACTTCTGCGATTCTGAGAGTGTGTCAAATGAGAGACTGGCGCCATGTATTTATAGTAAAATTGGCAGACTTCCTTGGGCCAGCTTCTCATTCTAGGTACTAATTAATTCATTTAATTATCTCTCTTCAGCCGACATCTCTTCTAGGGTTATGTTCATTTCTTTTTTTTCTTCTGGAACATTCTAGTCTTGTCAAAGGTCACAATAGAGGTACATACCTCCCGAAGCTACCATGATATCAACACTCCTGTCGATAATTAAACAGATTGTTACCTATGAAGGACGCTACGAACTTGTTTTTTATTTCCACATTTGATTGCTCGTGACCTTTCAGGAGTTTCATTTAAACATACCCTTTTATCTACATAGGAGTCTTCAAAAAAATTCTAAATTTTACTAGCGGCTGAGTCAAAACCCTGAGACAAGTCTATTTCATCATGGTCTCATTCGTACCTTAGTTGAATATCACCTTACCAACACAGGGGACAACTGGGAAAATTTTCTGCAAAGAAATCAATTATTGCCCCAACATAATGACCCTATCATCGATTTAACTCAAGTCGTTGAGGAATCCAATTCTCCTCAGACTCTGCCTAAGGAGGTTCATATTGACGTCCGACTCCATGACGATTCCCTTATGTCTCTCAATGGCCAAGCAGACATAATGCCTGTAGCACGGGTGACATGAAATAGAAAAGGGTTTGTTCCCAAACGGTCTCTAAAATCAGTCCTTAGTCGGTTGAAGAACCAGTGGTTGGATTATGTTGATCAGCAGACACAACCCATGTGTCCAAAGGTTGATCAAAAACCCAAAGAACAAGGTAAACGAACCATACAATTTCAGGATATCTGTGAAATCAGTTTTAAGAATAAAAGGGTGGGTCACATTTTGTCCAGAATGATTGGAAATAAACAAAAACGAAGGGACAGCCCAATAAGAATGATAACAGTGAAGATCAGGGGTCCACCAAAAACACAAATGAAGATTGTGAAGAGGACAATCACATTCAATATGACTTTGTTTCAAATCTACCTCCCTTATTCAATATGACTTTGTTTCAAATCTATCTCCCTTCCTTCAAAAGGGTTCTCAGAGATTCAGGCTGATTTAAAAGAGAAACGTCTTCAAGAAAATCCCTCAAACATAGATCGACACACCAGTACCAAGTCATCCTCTTGGTATCCTCTTGGTTCTCTACAATAGAACCTCTCTTGAGCACTCTTGCTCCTTAGCTTCCAACGCTGTCAGGCTTATGCAATTCCAACTACTCACCTTCACTTTCTATGAGAGCTTATACTGTTCTCCTTTCTCAACAATCTACCTTGTTGTCTCTGCCACAAGCTTCACTCTGCAGCAACTTCCTTGTTGTACCTTGCTGCTATCATCTTCAATCTGCAAACACAATATATCTTAGACCAAAATCAATCATGAAACAAACTTGAGAGACCTTCTCTAGGATCTCATTCCTCCGTCTCCCTCTGTCTAGAATTGCTAATCAGATTCCAAATCTGAACTCGGTTTCACTTCTTCCTCTGCTAGCTGCTAACTGTAACTCTACAAATCCCCCACAAGGATTTCGTTCTTTCAATCTTCCTTGGTTGGAACAATGAATTCCAAATCTGAAATCAGACTTCTACTATGCACTCAGTAACTTTTTACATTGCCACTGCTGGAATTATCTCTAACCTCTGCAAAGAACATCAGTGTTCGTCCTTCTCTCTTCAAGAATTCCAATCCCCAATTCTCTATCTACAACAATGGTATATCAACTCTGTGCAATCCTCAAAATTCCAATCCCCAATTCTCTATCTACAACAATGGTATATCAACTCTGTGCAATCCTTAGCAATCATCTCGTGAGATTAAATTACACAGGAAAATTCAAATCCTTGTCCGGCTCTGACTTTTATTCCAAGAGCAAATTCTCCAATCATTTCTTGGCTATAAATTTGCTTGCCTATAAAACCAACCATCAAACTTCTCAATCCAAAACCCCAAAGAGATTACTCGCTCTGATACCACAAATGATAGAGACACCCTACCTGGTGTCCCCAACTATGCCACAATTAGGCAGCTCTAAGTTTATTTAACTGGACAGTAAGGCTGCATTGAGGCTGCCAAGCATCTTAACAGCAATCTCAATCTAAATTCAAATATCGTTAGTCGATCAAATTTATGGATCAACTCATCCATTCACTCATTTACTTCTATTACACCCTCAATTTATTAATTTATCAAACTTGACCTCCTCCATACCCCTTCTCTCGCAGTCACTATCTCTGCGAGCAGACTCTTAATATTTAGTCTCTATCTACTTCGGATTTATCTATGGAAATGGTGCTTTCCTCAAGTATTCTACAGGACCAAGAGCTATGATCGAGGGCTATCGAAACCGTTTAAGAATTACCACTTACCACTCGCGGTGTTTCCTTTATTGGCGTGGGGATCGAGGAGTAGTTTTAGAACCTGATTGTGAGGACCCCGCGGTCCTGCAACTTCATAACACGTGTCCTTAGGTGGTTTCTTTAAACCACTTCTGCGGATAACAACCTTTTTCTTAACTCACGACGCTTTACCTATGCGCTCTCCACCCCCGCCGTAGATACCCTCTCTACCATGTAACTTCCATAGCTCCTATCGACGATGACGTTTTAATTTCTCATTGATATGAACTGTCCAAGTTCATGAATACTCTATTTATAATAGAATAGTTTTATAATGGTTAAGATATGTGTTTTTTTTAAGAGGTCACATGTTTAAATCTAGAGAGGTAGGGTATGTATATTTTAGAGTTTACCAGTAAAATTGTTAAGGGAGAAGGTCTCAAACATTAATTTGGTGTTTGACTTGACCCTGACCTTAAAAATAGATTATTATTATTATTATTATTATTATTGCTCGACGAAATAAGATAAAACATGAAAGTGATGAGTGACATGAAAATCTGCACCCTAAATCTTATCGCAAATGACCCTAGCCATTAACCTTTACGC
The DNA here is from genome assembly GCA_009831015.1 of Picea engelmannii. Classification (NCBI taxonomy): domain Eukaryota; kingdom Viridiplantae; phylum Streptophyta; class Pinopsida; order Pinales; family Pinaceae; genus Picea; species Picea engelmannii. The sequence goes on from ML818034.1 coordinate 219,434, forward strand.
TCTTTCCATGTGCAAAAAAATCCCCATAATCAGTTCCTCCTCCGTATCACGATCTATCGGTTATGAACGTCCCTCAATCCAACGATCTATATTGAGGCTTCTATTCTCGATCCTTCACAATTAAGGATTCGATTCTTCTAATCATCTTTTGTAGGAAAAATATATCAATTCATTAGGGAACCAACTCCCTTTGTAAGTAAATTTGAGAGACCTTCTATGTCTACTCCATAAGTCTTCGGTTTTGGAAGCTTTAATGTTCCTGCATCATTGTAGCTCATTGAAAAGAAAATTAAAACATTGAGTCTACTGGGCTTGTGCTTATTTGGGTGAAAAACCACATGGAAAAGCCAAAAAGACTCATTAGAAGTCAAAATAAGGATAATTTTTAAAAGGATAATTTTTAAAATGGCTTTGAATTGCCACTTATGTCAATTTTGTAATAAAATAATATATTTTCAATATGAAAGAGTTTTGTGAGATTTGAAATTTAATTTTTTTATGGGATAATTTTTTGAAAATATGCCATAAATTGGAGTTACATCATAAACAAATAATTTACTCCACTTTGTCCTAATAAATAGCATTGAGTTTTATGAGATTTGAAAAAAAAAATATGAAATAATTTTTTGAAAATTTGCAAAAAAAAATTGCATGTGTTGGAGTCACTTGAAAAAAATAATTTACTCCACTTTGCTCATAATAAATAAATAGCATTTCCTATATAGAAGTCTATTTTTGGCAAATTATTTACATGTGATTGGTAACTAGTCAATAAATGTATTCACCTTTCTTCGTTATTGATGAAAATCCATTTTGTTAATAATTGATTGGATTTATACTTAGATGTTTTAATTAATATTAAAAAATTAAAATATTCTTTTAATATTTTTTAAAATCAATTTATTTCTCTAATACATATTAAGTCTTTCTCCACGATTAAAAACAAAAAAATTCATAGAAATCAAACACTTTATTTGACGCAAAACACACATAAGTGGTGAATTTCAAGTGCATTAGTACCTCCCAATAATAAACCTGTTGGGGGTATATTTTAGAGACCACTTTCCAATGATCATCATGTGAGTTACATTTAAACTTATGGAGTTAAGAATGCATAAGGAATTGTGCATTAGTGAGTAGCTTCACCACCTTGTTATTATGAACATTGCATTTCCCTAAGGCACATATTCATCAATAAGCTTCAACACATTCATGAGTACATCTTTTATTTGACATTGGGTTAAGTTTTAGAAATTTTCAAAGTAACATAGGGCATAATGTTAAAAAAATTTAGTTTGGATTTAAATTTTATTTCTAGTAGGGTTTAAATGCATATATGTTTTTTTGCAATACTTGGAGTATGTATGAGGAGTAAATGATTTAAATTATATTTTTTGTTTTTGAAATATGTTATTTTAGAAAAAATTGTTTTTAGAAATTTACTATTTAAGAATTTGGGGACAATTAAGAATTTGGGGACAATTTTGAGTACTCATATGGTGGTTTCCTAAAAAGGATATTCTTGGATTTTCAAATTTTATAGTTTTGGAAAGTTTTTAATTTTAGAAATTTAATATTTTGGGAAACCATTTAGGTTTCTAGATGATTTTTTTTTGGAGTAAAACATGTGTGCTATTCTCGGTGATGATAAGAGAAACTTATTTTTAGTTTATGTTTTTATAAAGTGTTATTTATATATGGGTTTAGTGCATCACATCAAAAAATAACAATAGCAAAATGAGTTTTTTTTTTCGAGTAGAAAAATTTCTCAATTATATTGTAATATAATTTGTTTTACATTGCAAGATTACAAAATCCCCTTCCAGCATGTAGATATCATGTATCTAGCTATGATCTACACCCCAAATAGAGGCAGGTGATCAAGGCCATTACAGTTGTTCAAGACAAAAAGGATATACAAAGAAGATTGAAAATAGGTGGAGATGATATATAGTCCAAAATAGCACTGACAAACTTTGTTGTATCTAATTCCAAGGGAAAAAAGAAGAAAAACTATTATAGAGATAGATTTCGGATAACTTTCAAGGTGTAAATAGATAATAGAGATTTAGATATTGAGTGGGGCCCTCATGATTATCTATCTAGTGATTATAAGAAAATAATCCAACTTTCTTCTAGAGAGTAGTCTTTGAGAGGGCATCAGCTTCCTTCTTGTGTTCCCGCAGAGTGTGGATGTAATTGATATGCCTGAAGTTTGTGTGTAACTCTTGAAATCTGTCCATCGAGAATAGAAGAGAAGAAACTTGTAGATTGCCTTTGTAGTTTAACTAGTCGATGACAATTTTTGAGTCCCCAATGAGTTGAATATCCACTAGATTTAGCCTAGAAGCCAAGTGCAGGGTTGCCCAGACCCCCAACAGTTAT
>ML818035.1:0-10456 GCA_009831015.1 Picea engelmannii
TATTCATAAGATCAAGAACTAAAGCAAGAAAGCATTTAATCAACATGAATAAAAGAGATGAAATAATACAAAGAATTCTATTACTAATGAGAAGGCCAAAAGATTACACCTAGTAGATGAGCTTGTTGAAGTTGAATGGGCTCCAAATCAACCTCCTTGGGATAAATCCTTGGCTTCCTTGATGTTCTTGTGAATCCCTCTTTGGTTGGCGAGCAAGGTACATAAGCTAGAAAAGTACAATCAAGAGGAAGAGGTTCTCAATATCCTAGTGACATTTCCACAACATAACCTTATTTGTACAGTTGGATTGATGGAGTGACCTTAAATGATTTATTAATAGTAGAATAGTGGTTAAACCCCCTTGACATGGTCTTCCAAATAGTGGTTAAATATAACCAAATCAATATTAAAAATAACAAATAGGGTTTAGTATGTCCACATATAACTAAGTTCCCATCATAGCAATTTGGGTGCATTTACGGTGACTAGAAACAATCAAAATTGACTATTTTAAGGGGCAATGCAACTTTGGGGGGTGATATATACACTGTCTATGTGCACTTTTTGGGGGTGATATTTGTGTTGGCCAAGTTAGGTCAATTCTAAGGTTTGAATAAATTGTTTTTGACAATTCTAAGGTCATGTGATGGTGGGAAGGGTTGGAAATGAGCGTTATGCATGCCAATGGTGACATGTTTCTAATAATAATAATAATCTATTTTTAAGGTCACGACCAAGCTAGACACCAATTGGTGTATGAGACCCCTTTGTTTGTGGGACAAGGGACCCCCTCCGCATAGTGATTTGACTGATAAAGTCTACGGAGGTGTACATACCCTACCCCCCTCTATATTTGAACCTGTGACTATTGAAAATGTCACAAGTGAGTAGTTTTCATGTGATAACATAATTCCCCCTAGTGTGTGAGGCTAAGAGAAAAGTGTATTACCGAAATGCATCATAGTTTTTTTTCCCAAGTATAGGAAGGACCAAGGAGGGAGTGGAGTGTCCAAGGAAGAAGGATAGCTCACAGAAGGATGAAGGAGAACCACCTTTCAACAAGTCAAAAAGGTTATGTGTATACAAGATCTCAATAAGGACGAGGTGGGCATACCCATGTTTGTCAAGATATCTCCAAATAATGATAGAATGTTGTGCCATGGCATAAATGGGCTAGGCCAATGAGACAAAATTGGATCCCAATACAATATAAAATGTTTTCATGGAAAGTAGATGCCAAAGTACAACACAATGATAGCAGTAGCCAAGATAAGCATAATGAAAGTTTCAACTAAGTTGAACACATAGGAATTGATGCACCCTAGGGTGAAGAAACAACCAGAGGATCTCTACATAATAGGAAAGGGGCGCCTACTAAGATCTAAAGTGATCTATCGTGTGAAAATCTCAAGTTGATGGCTCTGGGAATGACTAAGTTGAGCATGTCAAATCCAAGGAACTACGACTAAGGATGGATCATTTAAATATGTGTATGAATTTCAGTGATGAAAAAATGAGTTGGAGTTGAACACATGAGATCCTACCAAGTTCAATAGCAATGAGGAATCTCTTAGATTGGTCCAAGGTAACCCATTAATGAGGAAATGGTACCAATATACATAAGACTAACCCCTGGAATCAAGGAATTAGTGTCAATAGGGGGATGCTCATTAGCACCGAAGAATGGGAGGAACTCCTGAGGAACAACATCGAAAGTATGAAAACTAGAGCTATAGCTCTAGAAACAAATTATGTGGCTAGAACATGTGGGGAGCTACCTAAAGGAAACCCCCTCCCAAGGGTTGATACAACTCACACATGTTTGGGAATCTGGTACAATCAACTAGGCCATTGAACCATGAAGTGTATGAATCTCAATGGTGTAATAAGTTTGAGGTGGATTTGAGCACATGAGAAACAACCAAGTAAAAGAGAAACGACGATTCCCTTTGCATGGTCTGAGATAACCAACCAATGAGGAAGATGGGCCCAAGGTACATTGTTCTTTAAACCAAACCCCTAGAATATAGGTGGGGAAGTCAATAAGGGAAGGCTCACTGGAGTCAAGGGACAAAAGGATCCTTGAAAACTACCACAAGGTAGAAAGTACTAGATAACTAACAAAGACTAAAACCATTGGATAATGGGAAGGACAAGAGAGATGGACTCATGACTTCCTTGTTCAAAGCATAAAGCAAGGCTAACCTAATAGTGATTGAAATCATTCCACAAGGAATGGTCAATTACTAAGAAATTTTTTATTCAAAGATAAATTAATAAAACATGGGGACAACTCAAGGCCAAAACGTGACAACACTAGATGTGAAAAACTCATGGAGACAAGGGTAAAACCCAATAGGACTAAAGAGGAACTAAAAAGACTCCATGGGACACAAAGTTGCTCATTGTAAATTCTTTGAACAAGGGAAACAAAGGGATGCTACCACAAAATGAAACCTATGCCAAAAAAGTGCAAGATCCTCCTAGTATTTCCAAAAGGGTGTTGGGAGTTTATGAAAGATCACCATGAAGGGACAAGGGTCCCACCAAAGAATCTAACCAATTTGTAGAGAGACACAATATCCAAAAGGGATCACAAGGGGGAAACCAAGTGGACAAATAAGGGGGATATGAGGACATAAGTGTCTTATTAAGCAACTAGATGATTGTAATGTTGGAGGTGAAAATTGCAAATGGAAGTGATCAGGGGTAGGGGCATGAGTGGTAAATTCCTCAAGGATTGATGAATGACAGTATAAAAATGAAGAATCATCATAGTATGGATGAAGTGGAGGGACTGTGCGACATGATAATCCAATGAACGAGATACCAACCAATAGTGTGGGAGTCTAGAGGGTAAGGTTGTCGACATGATGAGTAAAGATATATGAGGCTTAACTTTGGGGTGTAGACTATATGTACATCAAATCCTAAGGTGGGTGTTGTAGTAGGGGTGCCAAAATGAAAAAGGGGTTACTAAACTAGGTACCCAAATAGGGAAATATCTATCGTCGGGTAAATGGAAAATGTAAGAAATGGATGGGCCAAGCCATCTGACCAAACAAGGGTGTTCCTACAAGAAATTTCAATGGGAATGTCTAGCCGATGTAAATTGGAGTTCATATGAGGTCGCATGGGGAAAAATAAAAACTAAGGATTTTTTATAAGTAGCCCAAAAATCCCCAAATTCAAATTCATTTGCACGTGCTAAAGTTGGAGAGTGGAGGGAGACCTTAAATCTTTGTATTCTCTTTGCAAACAAATCGACTAATGACTCATTCATTCTGTGAGTTCCAGGGTAGTGGTATGAATCTCCTCGTGATTTTCACCAGTTTCCTTTTTTAAATTAGGTCTGGTTTCACCTCGGGGGAACCAGAAACCAACTTTTTAGGGCTAGCGTGGGAACTAGGGGTGATTCTTGCACTCAGAGTGCAGGAACTAACCCCAATATCTACAATGGTCCAGAGAAGGAAACTGGGGAGTTTCCTACATTGGTCCAATGTAGGTTTTTATCCCAATATCTTCATTGGGGGTGCAGTTTTTGGGGCAAAATTTGCACTGATGTTGGGTAAAAGATGAGTAGGTGATATATAATTGAAAAAATTTGTTTTTGTGCAAGTATGGTCATCTTTAGAGTGCTCTGGCTCAAGTGAGAGTTTGAAGACATCTAAAATGTTGTCATTTGAAACCAAATTGAACGAGGGGCCTTAGCTTGGTATGTATTACTCAAAATATTGAGAATCCATTGAGGAGAGTAGGGGAAGTTCTCCTCTCTTGGATTATCAAGTATTTAGATCCAGAGATGGGGGTATTCATGGTTTAGGGAGAGCCGATAGAGTTGACTCTCCAAGTTATCTATTTTCTCATTGGACTACCTATAGTGGGGGTAGTCAGAAACACTTAGTTGGTTCTACCTTGTGGGAGGAGGTTAGAAGAATTGGTGGAGGCTCATGGAAATCAAATGGTTTGTGGCAATCAAAATGTCAAGGTAAAGGATGGTGTGATCCATATTGCAGATTTGGAGTGGTTGGAGACAGAAGTCGTCGCAATGACAATGATTCACGTAGTGGGGACTCATGCTCCTCCCAATATATCAGGGGGGTTGATGATGCTCATTGAAAGCATGTTGGTTGGGATTACTATAGGTGTGCCCAGATGTTATTGATGGCCTTGAGGTGTTGGTTGACTTCCTATTGTAGAGTGACATGAGGTCATTTTTATTTTGGTACATTAATTTGTGCATTCTTCTTTGAGAAGATGCCCACCCTTTGTCCCCATGTATGTATCTGATATGGGGTCCTCGGGAGTTGAGGATGCATCGTTGGGGGCGACTGTTGAGACAGGGAGGGGATGGGGGCTAGGAAACCAGGTTTCACCTATATTTATTTGCACATTGGGACCAATTATTCATTCACATTGAAGATATGAACTACCAAGGTGACCCAAATCTTCCCTTACCAGTTAGATGGGCCTAAGGTCCACATGTTATGTTTTGTGGCATTTTATTTGATTACAGAGTAGAGTATTCCAATATATGATAGTGATCATCTACTATATGTGTTTGAAAATATTACTTTAGTAAAACTAGTTGACCATGCATGTCACCGAGGGTGGGTTTAGGCTGAGGGTTGACCCCAATGTATTTTAGTACCAGATAATGGAGGGTATACGACATCTAGTAGACCAATTGTTGTTACGGGTATCAAGGCATGGGTGCATAAGTTAGTTGGTGTTGTTGTAGGGACTTGTATTGGAGTACCGCCTAAGTGGCACCTAACTCTGAGGAGGGAAGCAATGGTTGGGCAGTGTTTCAAAGATTTATCCAAGGGGAACATAGTACCCTTGGTTCGTGTCTTTCCATTCAATGGTGATAAGGTGAGTGATTAGTTAGGGACAGACGGGTACTATGCCCCCTGCATTTTTTATGTAGCATGTGATGAGCATGCAATAGTTTTAGAGTTATGGACTCAATGATGAACATTTTTTTCTTATGCTTTTGATGACACACACACACACACACGATGTTTTTGGAATTCTGTGAGTGATGCAAATGTGAATATACAATCTTGTTTTTTCAATTACATGTGAAGATGAATGGTAGATTATAAGTGAATACAAAAATTATATTCTTATGTATGCATGTGCAAGATCCCAATCTAGAATGTTATTTGCAATTTATCTAAGAAATTAGTGTGGCTTCTGGGAACATGGATAAACAAAATTGATTCAAATGACTGCACCAAAAGTTTAACTCATAAAAAAATTCTAAAAAGGAAAGGGTTATAGACATGATAAACCCCATTCAGTTGCATGGTGAAAAGTTGGGAAGCAAGACAAACATGAAGATGATGCATGTGATATGCAAGGGCATTGGTTAACAAACAAATCACAACATTGTATTCGTTCTGGTTGTTGGTGGAATATCCAACACAAACATCACTAGAGTGGACAAGTGTTGTTGGGGAAAAACACCCTACAGACTAGCAAAGAGAGTTCAGACTTTGCATGCATATATGACCGAATAGAAATTACTTTCTACCTTCATCCCTAGATTTAAATCCCCTTTTCTTAGTACATGCATGGAAAGATCAACCTACCTCGTTACCGGCGTTTGATGTCGATCCTCCATTGTGCTTGATTACTTGTTCGCAATGCTCCTTCCAAAGCTGGCCTGCATTCAAGACAAGCAACAACTATGCATGCATACTACTTATATACTAACAGGTTAGAAATCAAACATAAACTAATCAAACCATAAAAAGTTCATGAATTGGGACGGGAAAAGCATTCTCTTTATTACTTAAAATGAGTTAACTTACAAAAGTTGAGACCGGCCACCGCTCCTTGAACCTGATCCTGGGCTCCTCTTCTTCTGTCCTTCAACTGCTTTGCTTTAAATCTCCTTTGGCATTAGGAAAGGCTAAAGGGTTGGGACAATGGAATACATAAATGGGAAGAGTTTCTTTGCTATATTTTCCTCTTTCAAATGGTACCCCTACCCCTTCTTTTATAGGCTAGAAGGAGCTAGGTATTTGGACGAACCCTCGGCCATGCATGGTCGGGAGTTTTAGTTAACTCACCCATAGATTTTTGTTCCATCGGCAACTTTCCTTTTTTCATGCTTTTGTCAGTCCACGTGGGTTGTTTTGGGTCAGCCAGTGTGTACACGCGTGCAATAATGAGTTAGGGCGCGTGGGCCTTTATTCAAGAGGATTTTCAAAGAGTTGTTCAACAGTGTTTTGGCAAAGAAGGGATATGAATTGGCTTGATGCCAGGTAAGCATGTGTGGTGCAATTTAGGGTTATAACAGATGCCCCCTAATGTGTGAGGTCAAAAGAGCATCTGATGGCCGAAATACATTATCAATATTTACTGATGTGTCGAACGATTGAGCCCAAGGATCAGGAACCGGGAGGCGTCATCTACAAAATAACAAATGTCTCACCGAGGTGGGCATACCCATGCTCGGGATAAAAATAGAACCATGGCTACCAATCAAATACATTGGAGATCCATGTCAAATAACTATAAAGAGTAGCCGCGAACAATACACAGCAGAGCTACATCTTGAAATCAGAAAGATATACATATAGAGTATCCATCTTCCAAAAGCTGATTCGGCTTGATGGCTGGAGATGAGATCTTTAGAGCTTGAGCAACAACTTCAAAATCTTCCAAAACTTGGGTAGGAGTGTAATATGAGTGTACAACTGCACTACCCAGAGGCCTTCGACGGCTCGTCGGTCATGGACTTGATAATCTTGATGATCGGACTGAAGGCTTCAGTGATTTCGAACAAGGACTTGATTGGACGTTCAGGATGGTCGGGTATGTGGACAAGAGACATATTGCAGAGGGGTCGACTCAAGCTTAGTGACAAACTTCCCTTGGACAATAGCACGACAAGTGATGAGACTCAGGCAGCATGTATGTTAATCATAAGTCTACGAAGCAGGAGGCAATGCAAACTCTCCATATGTTTGGAAGAATAACCAAATGGTGGAGGACACAACTCTATATAGCAAGAAAATCTTCCTAAGGTCGTACTACATCCCATAGTCTGATGAACAAATGGAAAGATGTGCTTTATCCAAGGGCGACTCATTATGCTGCCAATAAAGAAAATACTTTTCCCTTCCTCTTTTTGGGGTATATTTGATTTTTTTGTTCTTTTCGATAATTTTGGATAAAGAATAAAGGAATATTGCGTTACAATGGAGGAACGAGTATTGCAAACATACAAGCTCAAGGCGCAAGGACAAGACTAATGTTCTAGTAAAATGATACTTGGGAAAAATCCTCCAGCGGCCAAAGGTGTTAAAACGCAGAAGCAAACTATCTCAAGGCTGGTGGATAAGGTATGCAAATGCGGTTGATAAAACACACAATGGTAACATCCTTCGATGTAAGTTTAACGAGCCCATAGAAGGTAAGCTCGGTGGTTTTTCATATTTAGAGAGTCTGAAAAAACATAAAAGGAGACTCCATTGGGGTACCTTTTTTGAAGATAGTCTAGTCGGTTCAAAAAAGGGGTAAACTAGCACCGATTAGACGTCGATTCAAAACCATTTTAATGAGTGTGACAAGGACAAGACCACTCGGCCATTTTTTCACTTTTAAAGAGTCTGAAAAAAGCTTAACTATGGACTCCGTCAGGAATATTCTTCTGGACCAATTTAACAAGTGTGAAAGAATAAGGTCACTCGGCGATCTTTTCAATTTTAGGGAGTCTGTAAAGAGCTTAACTATGGACTTCGTGGGGGTTTCTTTTTCGTAAGTTTAGTCCCTCAGGCCCGAAAAAGGGATAAAATTATACCTGAGAGTACTCTTCTAAAGAACAGAAGTTCCATAGAGTATACCTTTGTTCGTACTGTTGACCGTCCGGACCGAAAAAGGGGTAAACTACCGCCAGACAAACGTGACTTCAAAATTCAGTTTAACGAGAGTGAAAGGCCACAAGATCGCTCGGCAATCTTTTCATGTTTAGAGGGTCTGAAAAGGGCTTAAAAGAAGACCCGTTATTTTTTGGGAGTCCTGAGGGTGAGATCAAGAGCGAAGAAGAATCATGCAAAAGAGGTGCAAACTCATATTCATGAAAGACTATAAGGACTCCCGAGCCTACAGTGTTTTAGAGACAGCATGGACACCATAATGCAACCAGGACCTACCTAGGGAATCCATGTTCTGGTAAGCTCTACCACCAAGTTGCGACACTTCTAAAGCAGATATGATGGTTCTGTGTCACAACCTGATGGGATCGATCCTATGGCAGAGGAAAAAGTCAACGAAACACAAAAGTCGGGGTAGTAACCTAACCTATATGCTCAAGTTGATTCATGGAAAAAAATTCATGGACCGTCAAAATTTTCTCAAAACTCAAAAAAAGTGTCCCAATACCCGATCAAATCCCTCCCATATAACTCCTGAATCACTCGAAATGGTTTTTGGTATAAAGAAACTGATAAGGGAGGCCAAAAAAGTGACAAAAAGAGGCCAAAAAGTCTATAAATAGAAGCTCGCAACTCATTATCACCATTGTTGATTTGGAAATTGACTCTGGAGCCAAAAGACCCCCTTTGATAAAAACGGTGATTCCGGGAGCTACAATGGACGAAACGAACTTCCGCTTGGACCAAGTAAGTACAAACTCCCCTATCTAGCTATTCAATTCTTCAATTTTGCATTTGCTTTCGTTTTTAGGGTGGGCGTCGAATTTTAAAAAGGTCATCCCTAGGTACACGCGGGTTGTCTCTGGATAGGCCGTGTGTACACTCAGGCAGAGTAAAGGTTGCCCGCATGTACACGTGACTGTCGCCTCTACAGCTCGCATGGACCCCCTTTTGTAGCAAAAAAAAGAACTAAAGGGCAAGTACTGACCCTCCTGAACTTTGGTGTGTTGGCAGGATGTATGTCCAGTGGAGGGAAAGGGAGCATGAAGCAATCAGTGACTTGGTTGCGGGAGATCCGAATGTTGTGGCCGTGTTGATGCAATGTGGTTTACTGAAGTTCTTCCTGTGTCCATTTATGCGAGCGCAACCAAGGCTACTGAATGCCTTGATTGACTACTGACACCTTGATGCATAGGCCTTCATGCTATAGGGGCAATCACTGGTGCCCACCACCAAGGATATCTACTTTTTGACTGACCTCTCAAGGAGAGGGGAACCAATCAACTTCAGGACGTTTCCTGTGGGACCGCATAACATAGCAGCACTGATAGTCGAGCACTATGAGGCTGGGACTAACCATGTGAGCTCCCAAGTGCCCATCAATAAGATCACTAACCTATCACTGCAGGCGATATTATTATTGATTGGGCAAATTACCGATTCAGCAGCCTTGCATCAAGCATCTCGCGCACAGATGAACTGTGTGATCCAGTGCTTGAATGCACAGATTTTTTACTAGAGTACCACACTACTGGAGTGTATGAAGAGGCAATTGACATATTTCCAACAGCGGACACAGAGGAACTTCGGGTTCGGGACGATTTTGTGTTCATTCTTCTTTGAGAGAGTTCCGAGATTTAGTCCTCGGGAAGTGATACGAGGACATCAGGCTTCTTTCCCTACAGTGTGTAGATGGGCAGTATTATTGTCACGACAGGGTGGTGGAAGGACCAATGAGTCCTTCGATGATGACTTCTTTGCGTGGTTGTCATGGTAGATCCCTGTGATCGAGGATTACCCATATGCATAGATAGATTTTTTTAGAGATATTGAGATACCCATGCCTCCTGGTGACGAGCGAGGGGAGATGGGTAAGTCTCCACCTTTGTATTTTTTTTGTTTGCATATGTAATTTTTATGTCATTTTTGTTATATATATCATTTTTTTTGTATGCCAGAGTATTTGATGGGTATACGCTTGTTGCATGCAGATGTGGGACCTGTGTGACCTGTCGATTATGCATGGAATAGGAGTCGTCCTTGGCCAGAAGCCGCAGTTGTCGCCACCGGGGGAGCAGCAGTAGCAGGGAACCTCTCAGTCGAGGAGGCTGAGAGGGTCCTTAGACGAGTTGAGAGGAACTTCACTGCACTCACTCGCACAGTCACGATGGCAGAGATAGAGGACCTGCCACCATCCATGCAGCCTCGTGTAGTGGGGGCACCTCGGACATGGGTCTGATTGTTTAGGCGTTTAGCCCATGCTGTGGACTATTATAACAAGGCCCATAGGCCCTGAACCTATTTAGACTTTTTACGTGCCACGAGCACTTACTTGTATATATTTTTTGAGGGCATAAGCCCTGTGACTCATTATTAGTCCCATTTTTTAGGCGCTTCCGTCCATCTATGTACTCTGGTTATTTTATGATGTTATATATGGTTTTTTGATCTTTTGTGTCTTATGGATCACGTGTGCAAAACTCTATTTACATGCTTATGTCAATGTTCTTTCATATGTGTGCAAGATGCCAATCTAAAATTTGATTAGCTAGAGTATCTGTAATTTG
>ML818035.1:35964-58028 GCA_009831015.1 Picea engelmannii
AGTTTACTCACAAAATCCTATTCCAAGGCACTAAATCCTAGACTAGTTTGTGCACCCTAAAAATAAAATCGTGACTAATCAATTTTAGTTTAAAGCGTAAATTTTATTGGCCGTGATTACTCAAAAAGGTATGGAAGTGAAACCCATGGTAAAAGGTATGGAAGTGAAACCCATGGTGTTATAACTCTACAAGAAAATACATATGAATATAATGCAAAGTCTAACTTTAATTTTTTCAATGAATGATATGCTAATAAAAAACGATGCAATTTTCAATTTCAACTCTGCAATTCATAAGTAAATGCAATCTTTCACTAAATGTGCTAAGCTAATGGTAAAGATTCAAAAGACAAAAATACCAACCAATGCAAAATGCCTATTTTTTTGTATTTTCAATATACTAAAAAGAAAATGCATGGACTGATAAGCAACCTGATATATAAATTCTACTGTGTATAAACGAAATAACTCAAGCAGAATACCAAGCAACCAAGCAAACAACCCAGAGCTCAAGGACAAATCAAAAATGAAAAACAATGAGAAAGACTACGCCCAAAAATTCAACTCCAAACAGGTTTCCTGTCAACCTAGAGAATCTCAACAGGCACTACAGAGACCTAAGAAGGCTCAATAATCATCCAATCCCACACGGCAGTCACCAAACCAAGCAAACAAGTAAGGAAAAGTGGTATACGCGACTGTTTAGGAGAAACGTGTGTATATATGTAGCTTGCAATGAGACAACACGCGTGTGTACATGACTGTCAAGGCAAAAGGCGTGTACAAACCTTAAAATAAGGCCAGGCAAGAGCAAAAAGGTTGAAAACTTAGACCCAGAGTGAACAAAATCTGTCAAGCAGTGATATGACAAGAACCAAAAAGGAAAAAGAGCAAAGCAAGGAGAACAAGTACTTCAAACCCTTAGAAAGAAGATCTCTCCCCAGTGGAGTCACCAATTGTGTTACGAGGGAAAAACTCTCTATGGCCAGGGTAAACCACAACAGACAGGTATGACTGTAGAAATCAACTCAATTCCAACGTATGCTATATAAATTAATGTGCAAGATAAGAAAGAGGCCTACCTCAATCCAACGTTCGATGATGTTCCACCGTTGAGCACTTTGACCCAAAGCTTTATACCTGCAACAAGTTCTCAACAAACAAGCAGAGCAAGTATATAGTGATAATATAAATGGGTTAGCACATTAGATAGCATAATCTATTAATAAACATAACAAACATGCCCATGGATAATAATCATATATTTGCACGATACCAATTGGACGGGAAAGGAGTATTTCTATTAATAAATGATCAGCAGAAGTGATAACATTACAGACTTTTGTGTCGGCACGGTTCGAAATCAAGAAACCAAGTTCCTTCCAACTGGGCCTTCACCACTTCAATCCTCCACCAAAGGCAAGCTCATAGAAGGGAGACACTGAGGTTCTCTCAACAATAGGGAAAGAGCTTGGGGGCTGAACATTGTGTTCATACTTGAGGAACAAAGGGATGCAGACTCGATATGAAGTAATTTCTCCAGAGTAACTTTGCTCTTAAAGTTGAATGCTTTCTCCTCTTTTTTATAGCTCAAAATTGTGCTTTTATAGCCTTCAAAATGCAACTGAAGGGCCGAGTCAGAATGTTTCAAGTATATGGAAGGCCAAGGATCAGATATCTTCTGTCATGACATGGAAACCCGACTTCATTTTTGTATTTTCTGGCACAAATCTCAATGTACGTGGGTTGTAGTGGAGGAGCCTGCGTATACGCATGTTGTATAGTAGATAGGGCGCGTATATGTGGAAAAATGTGTTTTTTAGCTCTGGATTCATCAAAAAGGGATGACAAGTCTGCATAGGGAAATGGAAAAAGGCCCTCTGTGCAAGATAGCAATGGTGAGGAAAATCTCGCTATAATAGTGTTGTTCATTGTATTTAGAGCTGAGAGGAATGCAGGAAAATAATAAGGTATTTATAGTTGACGCCATTTGCTCAGGTAGAGTTGTAATCATTTTTATGGAGTTGATTTTTTTTTCGGATCTAAAATGGGCATATGACTGTAAGAACTATTTAGGCATGCATACCCCTAGTTTGAAAATTCATAGGTGTAAATTCTAGACTTAGGTAATAGAGGGTGGAAGAGGCATGTTGCATTCCTGAAAATAATAAATAAACTTTGAGCGAGGTAGGTGAATATTCATTCATGAGGCTCATGAATTTTAGAATACACCATTCATGAGGCTCATGACTATTGTTGGCGCATTGGTCAAACCAAAAGGTACTACAACGAACTCATGATGCCCAAACCAAGTTCATAAGGTAGTTTTAGGAATATCTCCTTCCTTAATCCTTAATTGTTGATACCCTGATCGTAGATCAATTTTTGAGAAAATTGTTGCTCCTTTCATCTAATCAAAGAGATCATCTATATGTGGCATTGGGTACCTATTTTTCACTATAGCATGATTCAAGTCCCTGTAATCTATTCACAGTCATAAGGAATCATCCTTCTTCTTAACAAAAATTACTAGTGCACCCAAGGTGAGACACTCGGCCTTATTATCCCTAAGTCAAGTAGTTCCTTTAACTACATATGCAACTCAAAAAGTTATAGCGTCGTCATCCTATATGGTGTCTTGGAAATTGGCTCCACACTAGGTTTTATCTCAATGATAAAATCAAACTCCCTCTCATGATGTAACCCATGCAACTCTTTCGGAAAAAAATCCTCAAACTCTGAAAATACTGGATATTGATCCATGGGGGGTCATTTCCCTTCATTGACTGCTTCCACTACATATAATCAACACTCTTGCCTCATGCAACGTTTAACCTTCATGGTCGAGATAAAGCCTAGAGACACCTTCCTCCGTACACTGTGGATCTCCACTGACCTTCCTTAATCATCAACACAAAACACCCTTTTCGTGAAACAATCTACCATAGCTCGATGAGATTCTAACCAGTCCATTCCAATGATTAGGTCATATGTCCCTAGAGCAGTGACATACACCTTCAACCTCGTAGTACAGACTCCCAGGTCTACTAGACAATTATTGACGTTAGGCCCTACCACTTGTTTCCCCCCCCGAAGCCATCTCGACTTGTTTAAAGTCATCGTGCTCATAGGCTGCCAACCCACACTTTTCTAATGCACAAGGTGAAATGAAACTATTTGTAGCACCAAAATCAAATAAAATTTTAACATTTACATGATTTAGCATAACTGATGACTCCACCATCATGGATTGATGTTTTGCCTGATGATTATTAACCGCTGCATAAATCTGGTGGCTACTACTCGCTCTTCCCATCGAGGCCTTTCCTTCTCTATGCATAAAGCCTGATTGTGACTCTAGACAGTCACGCTGGTAATGGGGTCCTGCACACCCCAACAAGTAACACCAGATGGAACCTGCACACTGCCATGTGACGATCTCTTAAATGAGTTCCTTCCCATGGAACCTCTAGCCCTACTAATTGTTCCTCGAGAAGGTCATGGACTTGCTTGTGTCGCGGTTGGCGATGAGTGGGATTTTTCACTCGCTGCCATTGAAATACATGTTGTAATTGCTCTAGGTGCAACTTTATTTCCATAAGGAGGTGGCCTAGATCTTCCTCCCTTGGAGAAAGTCCTAGGGGCCTTCCCCACGAATCTAGGATGTTGTGGAATGGTTGACCTCATACCTTCGTTTAAGCTCATATGCTCCTTCGTGTAACAAGGATTTTCAATTGCTTTAGCTACTGACGATGGTTTCCACATCCATACCATGGCCCTTATCTTAGGGTTTAACCTATACACAAAACGTTCAGCATGTCGTTGATCGGTATCCATGTATGAGACATATTTTACTAACTCCATGAACATGATCTCGTACTCTTCCACAATCTTGTTTCCCTGAACTAAAGCATGAAATGTTCCTACTTGTTGTTCCTCATAGTAAGGAGGCAAATATTTCCTCCGGAACCTTTCCTCAAAAATCTCCCATGAGACGATGTCTGAGCTAAGGTGCAACTACCTCTTCAGATTACCCCACCAGTTCAACGTATTTTCCCTCAACTGAAAGATTGTTATCTTCGCCTTTGATGTAGAAGCATAGTCTCTTAAGGCGAAACATTGTATCATTCGTTCCAACCATGCATTTGCACGTTCACTTGCACGACCCCCAACAAAATCTGGGAGTTTGATCTTCTGTAGTTCTCTGGTGATGTCCCCTGGTGGAGGCCCTCCCTTTGAGTCCCTCGATGCTTCAGGGTTACCCACTCCAGAAGGTGGGGGTTCCACTTTGACCTACGTTGATTGGAGTCCCTTTAATGTCTCATTAATAGCCTCTAAAGAGTGCAAAATGAGAGCTAATTCAGGCAATGGTGGTGGCAGCGCCAACGTTGGTGGTCCTTGCAACGATGCCCCTCAGCCTCGATTTCCCCAAGTCCTAACCATCTTGAATAACTGAATCTGCATCAACCAAATGCTTATCAGGGAAAAGTTTAATGCATTCCACATTTGCTCAAACTTATACTTGCAAATATAGGGTTAGGTGTAAGTTTCTTATAGTTGTTTGTAAACAAACATTACTCCTATAAGGTAAGTGGCTAAAGGTCGATGGCCTAGGAAGGCCACCTCCATTGCACTTGGGAGGGGATCTACCTAGTATCTCCCACTGAGGAGAGTGGTTAAAGGTCGAAGTCAAAAGCATCTAAGCTTGGTAACTTTGTACAGGTATGCTACTATTTCTCCAGCATTGAGGGGTGCTTGCCAATCGTTCTAACTTATCTTTATGGTGCGTGTTAAATCTACCATTCCCCTATAAATTTTAGGATTAAGTAATGTGATCACATAATTGTTGGTTAAATCTATGCTCTATCATAGGTTAAACCTACTACCATATGTTTAAACTAATCATTTTTAACATTAACAAAGTTTAATCACAATTTAATGCCAATCACTAAATTCAAACTAACTAACATATTATAACACACACACACACACACACACACACACACACACACATATATATATATAAATTTAAGATTTATCATTATCTTACGAGTAATAACCCACTAAGGTTTGTTTGTCCTTTACCTTTACCTTATAATTATTTTCATAATTAAACAATTATCCATTTTAGTTTCCTTCCTTTATTAATCATTATATATTTAATACTTCATAATAAACATAAAATAAACATGACCATTTCTTTATTTTTTTTATTTTTTTATATTTATCCCAAATAGCATTATATATATAATACAATAAAATTTATAGATTTAGACAACTAAATATTTTTACTATAAAATAATGAAAATAATATATATATATATATAATATATATAAAAAAAAAACGATTATATTTATAATAATATTTTTTTTGTTTAAAGGGCACAGGGTTTTAGGGTTTTTGGGCACGTGGGTCTCGCATGAGGCCCACGTGCCTTGCCCACAATTTGAAATGGGAGAAAAAAAAAGAAAAACATGGGAACCCTAGACCTAGATCGATGGAAGAGTGATTCATTTCCCTCCCTGGGTAGAGGTTTCGTCCGCGTGCAGAGGGGTCGACTTGTTCGAACAATTGTTGGTCTAATGTGTTGTGCAAGGGTATGGCATGTAGGCTTTCTCCCCCGACGCCTCACACTTGGACATGCAGTGAAAAAAGAAACACGCCTTGTGGGCTCTCTTCCTCATGGTTTGGTGTTGGTGGTCGAGACGGGTAGTGCACTACCCCTTCATGGGCTCTCTTCCTCGTGGTTTGGTGTTGGTGTCCGAGACGGGTACTGCATTACGATGGTGTGTTGGTTGGCACATGATCTATGGACTTTGTTGCGAAGTGAGTTTGAGGTTCAGTTCCTCTTGTTTTGGAGCTGGTGGCCGAGACGCATGATGCATTCCCTTTTGGGTCCCTGTGGGCTCGTCTCTTGGCGGCTTATCGCTTGGTCTTGGGCGTTGACCTGTACTAGTGCACATTCGAACTCTTAGTGACTTGGCACTTGATGCACTGGGCTATAACTTGTGATTTGTGGACACAGAGTGCAAAAGAAAGGCCCCTCATGGGCTCCTTTCCTCGTGGCTTGCAGGCTAGACCATGGCAGTCAGGCCATGGCTACCTCTACCTGCGAGCTTGGTAGCTCGACGGGCTGAGCAAAGAATTCCATTTGTGGCTCCTCCCTTCGATGGTTTGGCGCTTGGTATTGAGCTCGGGTTTTGGCGCTTGATAGCTTGGGCGCCTAATTTGGCATGTGACCAGCATGGCTCTCGGGTGCTTGGTCAGTTGGTCTTAGGCAAAGGGCTTTGTTTCTTCAACATTGGTATCAAGCTTTGGTATTGTGTGTTGGTACGTGGACTTGAAGAAGATTGGGCTAGGCCCAATAGTGTTGGTACGCGGACGGGTTGGGTAATGTACAATCCCTTCGTGGGCTCCTCTCTTGTGACTTGTAGCTTGGCACTTGATTTGGGTGTTGGCTTGAAAGTTGTGTTGTGACTTTGAATATGGTCGATAGTTGGTAGGATTAAATACTTGGAGATTTGGCCTTTGGGCCAATAACTTTTTTTTTGTTTATATTATTGCATTTTTTTTTATATATTATTGCATTTTTTGTTTATGTTATTGCATTTTTTTTGTTTACAGCTTATGTAGGTCATCATCTTGATGACCTTTGCAATTTACCGGTGGCTGTCCAATTTCGGTAATAGGGTCAAAGATGACCATGTGCAAAGGTGTGCAAAGGTCTTTATGTTAACAATTTCTTGTGGCTGGAACAGAGATGGAATAAGGGAATAGGTTTGCAAGGCTCCTTCCTGCTACCTTTCACATAATTCAGAGTTCTCATAGTTTTTTCTTTTGGTATTCTCTAGAAGAGTTATTCCAGGGTTTTGAGGGTTATTTTAGGGTTTTCTGGGTTATTTCTACTCATTATTCGGACATCATGTCTAAATTTATGTCTTAAGGTGGGTAGGCCTTAGGTTTTAGTTTTGAAATCAGGCTCTGATACCATTTGTAAGGCCTTCCTATTGCACGGCCTCAAAAAAAAAAAAAAACTCCTAACCTCCTACTGAAATGACTACAATTTAGATCATGATTTTCTTTATACAAGGAATAAACTGGTAAATAGATAGCATAATAACAACACATCAACTAGTAAAATCCTTAACATCAACTAGTAAAATCCTTACCTCGACTTGCAGGTTGGTTGATTTAGCCCCTTGTTCTCTTGTTCTCTTGTTCTTATTCTTGCCCAAACTGGGCAAACTAAATATTTACCTCCCAGCCAACTAGGAATAGCCTCTCCGACTCCCTAGCTCCAGTAATCCTTGTGGTTTCTTGGTCCCTGAGCCCAAAGTTCCCAGCAACAACAGTGCCCCTGTAAAATTTCCCCAAAACAATCTATGTCCTCCAATCTCCTCCTTCTTCCCTCTCTCCTTCAGAATTTCTTCCTTCCCTTCTCCTTCCCCAATTTTCCCCAAAACAAAAGACCCCTCTTCAATTCCTCTCCCCTCTTTCTTATCCTCCTCTCTCGAATCCCTCTCCCTCATTCAATTCCCCAACTGCCTTATCCCCTCATTAATTCCCTCACCTACCATAAAATAATAAAATAGTAAAAAGATTCATTGTATTTATTTTAATAATTAATTAAATTTAAATTAACAACTATGGTCAATAAAAATCAATTGGGTTGTTACAACAATGCTCCAACTCTGACTGAAAAGGGGTTCGACCTTCTCCATAAATAAACTCACTCATGCAATCCTTTGATCGGGACAAAAAATTCCTACCATGCTACATAATACTTCTTCGTCTAAGTAGCCATGAATGGGGGGTATCTATTTTGAAAAAATAGATAAGGAATTTCTTTTGGCCTCACCTATTTTCATAAGCATAGGTGCACACAAGCACACACTGTTATTGAGACACTTGAACCATGGTGGGTGATAATCATTGCACTGTCACTCATGCACTATCATTTTCATTTTTGATAAAACGACTAGCAAGGAGCAATGTCCTTCAAAGAAAGTGCCAACTCCTCTTACTTGAAAATTTGATGTTGGACAAGAAAGAAGAAGATTTATAGTAGCATGAATGGAAACTATAGGAAAAACTAAGTGAACTTTTATAAAAACTCTTTTAATATATTATTTTCCTAGAATTTTGGAAGATTTTATAAAATTTTCATTTATTGACAATGAATTAATGCATTGTCAATGCAGTTTGATCACAAAATGAAACAATACACTCATTGTTATGGTAGGGACCATGTAGGCAACATCACTAATGTAAATGGTTGAGAAAGAATGAAGTCAAATAAACAATCAATAAATAGATTGGTATAATGGGTCAACAATTTGATCCTTTTTTATTATTTCCCTCACTAGAATTTAACAATCCAATTTTCGTTGAAACCATCTTCAATTCCAATGAAATTGTAGATTTTTATTGAAAAAATCAATATAGCAGCCTAAAAAACCCTTAAAACATCCATATTATGCGGTTTCAACACTTGGATTTGCAATTCCATAATTTTGTTTTTGTAGGATTTCCAATTTAGATTATCATATAAACTTGAAAGAAAAAACTTACATCATTGATCCATTATTCTACTCAATAAAAATCCAACTTCGAATAATAAATATTAATTAGAGATAATCAAATAATAAAACATCTTGCCCTCAAAGGAAACAATTGGTTCACAAAGCCTTACTTTAGTTGAATACTAAGGCTTTTCCCAGTGTTAGAAAATTTTCATTTATTGACAATGAATTAATGAGTTGTCAGTGCACTTTGATCACAAAATGAAACAATACACTCATTGTTAAGGTAGGGACTAAGTAGGCAACATCACTAACGTAAATGGTTGACAAAGAATGAAGTCAAATAAACAATCAATAAATAGAGTGGTATAATGGGTCAACAATTTGATCATTTTTTTATTATTTTGCCTCACTAGAATTTAACAATCCATTTTTTGCTGAAACCATCTTCAATTCCAATGAAATTGTAGATTTTGATTGAAAAAATCAATATAGCAGCCTCAAAAACCCTTAAAACATCCATATTATGTGGTTTCAACACTTGGATTTGCAATTCCATAATTTTGTTTTTGTAGGATTTCCAATTTAGATTATCATATAAACTTGAAAGAAAAAACTTACATCATTGATCCATTATCCCACTCAATAAAAATCCAACTTCGAATAATAAATATTGATTAGAGATAATCAAATAAATAAAACATCTTGCCCTCAAAGGAAACAATTGGTTCACAAAGACTTACTTTAGTTGAAAACTAAGGCTTTTCCCATTGTTATAAAATTTTCATTTATTGACAATGAATTAATGCATTGTCAATGCACTTTCATCACAAAATGAAACAATGCACTCATTGTTATGGTAGGGACGAAGTAGGCAACATCACTAACATAAATGGTTGAGAAAGAATGAAGTCATATAAACAATCAATGAATAGAGTGGTATAATGGGTCAACAATTTGATCCTTTTTTATTATTTTGCCTCACTAGAATTTAACAATCCATTTTTTGCTGAAACCATCTTCAATTCCAATGAAATTGTAGATTTTGATTTGAAAAAATCAATATAGTAGCCTCAAAAACCCTTAAAACATTCATATTATTCGGTTTCAACACTTGGAGTTGCAATTCCATAATTTTGTTTTTGTAGGATTTCCAATTTAGATTATCATATAAACTTGAAAGAAAAAACTTACATCATTGATCCATTATCCTACTCAATAAAAATAAAACATCGAATAATAAATATTAATTAGAGATAATCAAATAAATAAAGCATCTTGCCCTCAAAGGAAACAATTGGTTCACAAAGCCTTACTTTAGTTGAAAACTAAGTCTTTTCCCATTGTTATCACTCAAATATGCTATGGGAAAACCTGGGAGACAATTATGAGTAATTAGCCTAAGGTCACTTCTAATTATTCCTCTACTCGAACCAATGTTTCTCCAGTCACGGGGGGGCATCCCTAGTGTTCATGCAATGTCAATCACTTATAAAATTTATGTGGTTAGTATGAATGATCAACACATAAAAACAATTATCCTTGATATGCATGCATGCAAAAGCAAGGACAAATAAAAGCTTATTATTAAATAACATGAGAGAATTCCTTTCACATAGATAAATATGAAAGAATATGAACGTGCACTTTAAGTGATCGATACAACCAAAGTAAAGGTCCTTAGGCTACCCACACCACTGCACAAAAAAATATTATTTAACGATTGAATTCGAAGAGCTATGAAAAAAATGCATAGTCAAACTCTATCATTGCATTAGTTGAAAGATCATTTGCATCATAGAGTCAGAGTACAAGACTGGTTACAACAATATCCACTACACATAGTTTAGACGAAAATAAAAGAGAGGGAAATGGAAGAGAAAAGGTTGGTTGCTTATAGAAAAAATATACTGAAATAATACCATCCTCCCCTCTCTTATAACACTCCAACTTCCCAAAAGTGGGCAGCTTGCTCATGCAATATGTAACTATTGTTAAATGGTTGTTTTAAATAAACAAATATTTCATAAATGCTTCGATAACAACCACAAACAATGCTCCAACTCTCACTAAAATGGGGGTCAGCCTTCTCCATAAATAAACTCCCTCGTGCAATCCTACCATCAGGACAAAAAATTCTTATTATGCTACCAAATACTTCTTTGGCTAAGTAGCCATGAATGGGGGGTATCTATTTTGCAAAAATAGCTAAGGACTTGCTTTAGTCTTCACCTATTTTCATAAGCATACATGTACACAAGAATGAGCACAAGCACATGCTATTATTGAGAGACTTGACCCCTAGAGGGTGATAATCATTGCACTATCACCGATTGGCATACACACATGTTGACTTCATTTTCATTTTTGATCAAATGACTAACAAGGAGCAACGTCCTTCAAAGAAAGTGCCAACTCCTCTTACTTGAAAAAATGGCATTGGACCAGTAAGAAAAAGATTTATAGTAACAGAAATGGAAACTATAGGGAAAACCAAGTGAACTTTTATAAAAAAAACTCTTATAATATATTATTTTCCCAAAATTTTGGAAGATTTTATAAAATTTTAATTTATTGACAATGAATTAGTGCATAGTCAATGCACTTTGATCACAAAGTGAAACCATACACTTCTTGTTATGGTAGGGTCTAAGTAGGCAACATCACAAACTTAAAAGGTTGAGAAAGGATGAAGTCAAATAAACAATTAGTAAATATAGTAGTATAACGGGTCAACAATTTGATCCTTTTTTCATTTGGCCTCGCCAGAATTTAAAGACCCAATACTTGTTGAAACCATCTTCAAATCCAATGAAATTGTAGATTTTGATTGCACAAATCAATATAGTAGCCTCAAAAATCCTTACAACAACCATATTATGCTATTTCAACACTTGGATTTGCAATTCCATAAAAAAAAATTGTGGGATTTTCAATTTAGATTATCATATAAAATCAAAAGAAAAAACTTACATCATTGATCCATTATCCTACTCAATAAATATCCCACTTCGAATAATAAATATAAATTAGAGATAATCAAATAAATAAAATGTCTTTCCCTTAAAGGAAACAATTGGTTCACAAAGCCTTACTTTAGTTGAAAACTAAGACTTTCCCATTGTTATCACTCAAATATGTTATAGGCAAACATGGGAGACAACTATGAGTAATTAGCATAAGGTCACTGCTAATTACTCCTTTGTTTGTACCAATGTTTCTCTAGTCACAACGGGCATCCCTAGTGCTCATGCAGTGTCAATCACTTATAAAATTTGTGTGGTTTGTATGAACGATCAACACATAAAATAATTATATTCGATATGCATGCATGCAAACAAGGGAAAATGAAAGCTTATTATTAAATAATATGAGATAATTCCAACTCACAAAGCTAGATATGAAAGAAGATGAATGTGTAATTTAAGTGATTGATACAATCAAAGTAAAGGCCCTTGGGCCACCCACACCAATGCACAAATCAAGACTATTCAACCATCGAATTCGAAAAGTTTTGAAAAAACTACATAGCCAAACTCTATCACTATATTAGTCAAAAGATTGTTTGCATCATAAAGACAAAATATGAGACTGATTGCAATAGTATGCACTACACATAGTGTAGACAACAAGAAAAGGGAGAGATGATGGAAGAGAAAATGTCGTTTTCTCATTGAAAAAATCTAATGAAATAATGCAATTTTCCTCTCTCTTATAACACTCCAACTTCCCAAAAGTGGGGAGCCTGCTCATGTAATATGTATTTGTTGTTAAGTGGTTGTTTTAAATAAAGAAAGATGTCATAAATGCTTAGATAACAACTACACACAATGCTTCCACTCTCACGAAAAAGGGGTTTGACCTTCTCCATAAATAAACTCACTCATGCAATCCTACCATCAGGACAAGAATTTCCTACCATGCTACATAATACTTCTTCGGCTAAGTAGCCATGAATGGGGTTATATATTTTGCAAAAATAGCCAAGGACCTGCTTTTGGCCTCACATGTTTTTGTAAGCATAGGTGCACACAAGCATGAGCACAAAAACTAGTTGTTATTGAGAGACTTGAACCCTGGTGGGTGATAGTCACTACACTATCACTTATTGGGTTAAGCACATGTTGACTTCATTTTCATTTTGGATAAAACGACTAATAAGGAGAAATGTCCTTAAAAAAAGTGCCAACTCATCTTACTTGAAAATATAATGTTGGACAAGAAAGAAGAAGATTTATAGTAACAAGAATGGCAACTATAGGAAAAACTAAGTGAAATTTTATAAAAACTCTTCTAATATATTATTTTCCTAGAATTTTGGAAGATTTTATAAAATTTTCATTTATTGACAATTAATTAATGCATCGTCAATGCATTTTTATCACAAAGTGAAACCATACACTCCTTATTATGGTAGGGACTAACTAGACAACATCAGAAATGTAAAAGGTTGAGAAAAAATGAAGACAAATAAACAATCAATAAATAGAGTAGTATAATGGGTCAGCAATTTGATCCTTTTTTTTATTTGGCCTCACTAGAATATAATGATCCAAGTTTTACTAAAACCATCTTCAAATCCAAAGAAAATGTAGATTTTGATTGCACAAATCAATATAGCAACCTAAAAAATCCTTACAACATCCATATTATGCAGTCTCAACGCTTGGATTTGCAATTCCATAATTTTGTTTTTGTAGGATTTCCAATTTAGATTATCATATAAACTTGAAAAAAAAAACTTACATCATTGATCCATTATCCTATTTAATAAATATCCAACTTCGAGTAATAAATGTCAACTAGAGATAATCAAATAACTAAAATGTCTTTCCCTGAAAGGAAACAATTGGTTCGCAAAACCTTACTTTATCTCAAAACTAAGGCTTTGCCCATTGCTATCACTCAAATATGCTCCGCGAAAAACCTAAGAGACAACTATGAGTAATTAGCCTAAGGTCACTGCTAATTACTACTCTGTTTGGACCAATGTTTCTCCAATCATAGGGGATGTCCCTAGTGTTCATGTAGTTTCAATCACTTATAAAATTTGCGTGGTTAGTATTGTTATCTCATGATTTGTACCTGTGCAACCCACCAAACGATCCCCAACTATCGTGTAACAATGGAAGAAACTACCATTGTCACCAAGTAGAATCTTCCCTTGTTTTAGTGATGGAAGAGGTCCACCACAAAGGAGGCTCCCCTGGTGACCTCAAGTTTTATAACAACAATAAGAAATATTACAAGTTTGCTAGGGTTAGAGTTAGTATAGTTAGTAGAACACTTAAGAGATTTGGAAAACATGTTTATCAATCACTTTCACAACAAGAGCTGCTTCTATATTAGTGCCTTTCTAGGGCTATGGAGTCTCAAATGCACCAAACTTGAAGGTTGAACTACTTGAAACCAAGAGGTAGAGTCTAAACTCCTAAGGTGCAAGCAAATTTGGGCCTTAGGCCTTAGACTTTGAGGAGAAGGACGTCTAGGGTGCAATAACTTTTGGGCCCTAGATATCGTTTCTCCCTTGTTGTAGCTTCAACTAGTTCAAAGATCAATTGTCTAGGGCTAAAATACTAAAGTGCTAGCACTTTAGGGCTTTAGGGTTCTAACTCTAGCAAGGACAATTAACCAATTTTGGAAAAGTAAAACTTTGTGAGAGGAAGACACACTTATGTTCCTCTCTTAGGGTTTCAACAAAACAAGATTTCTTGCAACAAAATAGCAATTTCACCATAAGCATCAATAACATAACATAGAATTGCAGAAATTTACTTTCTTCATCCAAGACACCATGAGAATTTAACCCCAATTACATAAATATCCATCCAAAATCATCAAACCATCTACAAGAGATCCATTCCAAGCATAGTGCATGAGATAGAAAGACCAATAACCCCAAAGGGACCGAAAATTTTAGAAGTACTCAAACGATGAGGAAAAGATGATGATAAAATGAAAGTGAGGGTTAGCCTTTTTATATGAGGCTACCCTAGCATATTTTTCCACATAAAATTTCAACATCAATATAGAAGTGGGATCGACCCCTCATTTTCCCTTTACACAATGAAATAAATGCAAAATACACCATAATGAGCCACACATGTGAGATGTCAAGTCTCCTTGGGCAAGGAGGGGGCCTCCAAAGTCCACACAGCATCAATCTAGAGAAAGGTGGAAGAAAGTGATGTCTCTCCTCACCAAAATTCATTCCATGCATCATCAATACCCTAGGAAATCACCAAACCCCAGTTGTGTCAAGCTCTAGAGGGTGACATCATCACCAAAATAGGGTCAATATCCAGAATCTAGGTGTTGCATCCAGGCCTTGGTGAGTTGCCTCTCGTCTCTTCAATGTCTCTCATTGTGATCCAGATAGATTTTGGTGGCCTCCCACCTATTCCAACTCGCTCATTTTGGCAGTTTTTTCCCTAGTGTTGGGTCCCTGACTTGTGGGGCCGTTTTGAGGCCTGAAACAATGTTTTTTAGGGCTCGCCACAATTATAATGATATTTGATAGATAGCAGAAAAATGTGTAGTCCTCGGATAGACCTTTCCAACAGGCTATCGTGCGCCTAAAATGAAGATTGTATGCAAAAGTTACGACCCCGGGAAGTTGACGTACTAACTTACCCAAACGGGGCCCACTGGCGCTTCATCTCCTAGAGTTACGTTTTTTGGATGTCTGGGATTTTTTAAATTTATGTTTATTGTAAAAAGGCCTTAAGGGCCTCATTGTAATCATCTTCTTGCGAATGAGAGTAGTCGTCACATCTATTCTCAAAGATAAGCCGCCACCATTCTAGCAAGCTTGTTTCCGCTGCATTTTACAGTTTCAGCTTATCTCCTTATTGAATAGAAACCAGATTTATTGTATATATTTTATTGTATGTTAAGCATCTTTTGATAATAATCTGTATTGATTTCGTTCTGCAAATATATTCTGGATCAGTGGTATCAGAGTGATCTTCTCCCTGTCGTTCTTAATGCATGTCCCCAACGAGGTCAGGGTACAAAGAACTGGGTCTCGAGCTTGTTTCTCTTGAGGACAAAATCTCTTGCACGCCCAAACAACCTATCATGGCAGAAGAAAAGAAAGACAGGGGGAGAGGAGATCCCTTCAAAAAATTTCTCGAGGAATCCCTCACGCAACAGAGGAACGAGATGATGGATAGTTTTGCACAAATCCTTCGGCGACTACCAACAGGCGACACATCTTCCTCAAACGGAGGCACCACCCCCTTCAAGGTACAAATCAACTTCGATATTCCTATATTTGAAGGTCAGATAGAAGTGGATGCGGTAGACAAATGGTTGAATATGCTAGAAGGGTATTTCTCTGTCCATAACTTCTCGACTAGAGAAAAGATTACTTTTGTGCTCCTCAAATCCATCCCCCGTGTCAAAGATTGGTGGGAGACTTTCTGTGAGCAAAAGAAAAAAGAGGAACCCTCATTATTTACATTCACAGTCACCTGGGAGTCCTTCAGGGATGCTATTAAGGAACAATATGTAATGTTCCCAATCCAAGATGCAAGGAACATCACGGTTTTGGGTGTCTTTTAAAACTTTGCTGGTTGTGGCATTTTGTCAAACACTTTGTTGATTTACTTGTTTACATGTGTTTACTTGCAGAATGGCCTCTTGATTTCGGCCTTAGGGTTTTACTGATGATTTTATATGTGTGTTGCAACAATAAACAAGAAGATACAATCATGGAACATACCTCAACCATATGCTAGATCAATAAGATGATAAACAAGCCAAAACACTGCATATCTGATTTTATTCATAATAATAGAAGAACCTACTACAATGAAGATGCCTATCTAGAATGCTCAACAGATGGCTCCAAATAAGAAGATAGACAATAGAAGCTGCTACAAAATGCTCCCACAATAAGACTACAATAAGCCTCTAAAGGCTGGATGACAATGAAGACCAATACAAGAAGGATCTAGGCCGTATGAAGTGTCACCCCCCAAGCTGGAAGATGTCATGCCCTGCTGAAACCCTAAAGACCCTCAATAATTTGGCCTTACTGTCAAAGACCTCCAAATGCTACGCTGAAGATGTCGAACTGTAGAACGGGATGAGTAGAATCCCCTCCTAAAATCTCAAACTGAAATACTAAGGGAAACTCCTCCAAATGTTGAATCCTTCAATGGAGTTGCGCCCTCCTAAAACTGTCAAACCCTAAAATTTCGGCCCTGATGAAGGAGGCCTCCAAATGCCCTGAAACTTGCTAAAAAGATAGATCGGGACACTGCAAGTCACTATGTGAAGTCTCATGGCCATATCTGAAGTATAACCCCTCCAAATTGAATAGATCTGAATCTCCAAAATGTCCTCCTTCTCTCAAATTCGTCCCAATGCTCTAGGAAATAATATGTACCATAGAACTCTCTCAAGAGGCACTAGAAATCATGTCCAAGGCCCTGCAAGTAAAACCCAAGTGCTCAAATATCCAAGGGATCCCTAAAACTTCTGCAACGAACCTTCCTTCAATAAATGGTACGCCCCCCTTGTTGGAAACCCTCAATTGGTGTGCCCTCTCTCTATCTACACATGTAACTAATGTAGAATCCTCCTGCAACTGAGTAGATATGGAACTAGAATGGTGTGGGAGCATATTGCATCTCCAAGACCAAGCTTGGGACAAGCTAGGTGGAATCTGTCACCATCGAATCATCCTCTAGGGTTTGTTAAGTCAAAACCCTCAAAACCCCCAAGAGATGGGCCATCTAGCTAGACGCAAGATATCAAAATGATAGACATACATGAGTGAATGAATATAGGCCCTTGCCTTTCCTTTATACTTCTCGCTCACCTTCTCCCTCCAAAGTGACTTTCATTTTATTAATATTTAATTAATTAATTAAATCACTTTAATTAATTAATTAACCTTTTTACCTCTGAAAATCATCTTATCTCTTATTGTGGCTTCCCTGGCCACTGAAAGTCACTTATAACCATCCCATCCTGTAGTGTTTCTCCTCCCGATTCCAATGAGCTATTACACTGAGAGGTTCCTCCAAGTAATGTGCCCAAAATGACCTCTTTAGTGAATTTAATTAACTTATAGCTCAAAATACTCAAAATCGTGGAAATCGTCGGAATGCAACGAAACCAAAGCCAACCTGTGTGGAATGGATCATAATGATGAAATGGGGTGAACGATGCAATCCAACTCCCAAAATTCCTCTCAATAACCCCCGTACTCGCTATAACATCCCTCTGGCTACTCTGGTCATCATAAACCTCTACAATGTAATGATGTCCCAAAGTGGGGACATTGCAGTCCTCCCTGCTAGAAAATTGTTTTTCCTCAAGAAATAACCAAATCCCCTCAAGTATAATACCAGGATCCCATGTCCACCTGTGGGATACACCGTAGAACCCATCCAAAGGTGAACAACCATACACTCCACCCCCTGGATCCCATATCAGGAAGTGAACTACAATACTCTGCGAAGCATAGTCCTGAAAGATATCAACCCTGTGAACCTCTTGCACATGACACATGGCCTCATCTAGGAATGATTCCATCCTCCAAGTCTCTACCAAGATCAACACAGACTCCATCAACTACACATGTTGATGCCAGAATGAGGTACTGCAAGACCTCCGTGAGACACCCTCAAGCGATGTGCTCCCCTCAACACTAAAGCTCAATGGAAAGATATAACAACTTTTCTTTGCAAAGGTCCACTCGCCTCTGTCATTCAGTGAAATGCTCAACCCTACAATCCTTGGATCCCATGCTAACCTCTGTCATAGATCACCATGTTGGCCCTGCACTATTCTGACCATGTCTGTCTACCCCCTGCATACATACTGGATCCTCAAGCTGAAATACCTGTGACCATTGGACCCGTTGTCCAGAAACTGTATCTGTAAAGACATATTTGTAGAAGAAGTACCTGTCCCTCCATATCCACGTTCAATCATGATGATCAAGAGAGAAAAGATGCCTCACTCTATCGGACAAATCCCTACATGCCCACTCCAAACCGACCCAAGGTGGATTAAATGGCTCTTTGGTGTAACTTGGGTCATCATGACGTAAAACATCCTGCTAACAAATTGAACTCCTAGATCCCATGGTAGACTTGGAAGTTTATCACTTCCAATCTCCTCTAACTGCTCCTGTGTCAGACTGATCACTGTCGGAAGCCCTCTGTGATCATCTGCTATCATTTGGCCTATGATTCTCACAATCACGTACCAAGTCTCAATTGGCTGCCTATGATGACTCACCTCTATCCGGCTGGATGTTGTAGAAACACTCATGTCAGGTGGTCTCGGCCTAGCCACTCCCCATGTCCTCGACCATTGTCTATCTCTCCTCATGTTGCTATCTGTGATAAAGGTGTCGGGAGAGGATAACAAAGACATATGTAGCCGACCGACGGACTGAAAAATACCACCTGCCTTGGTCAATCCCAAGGATTTGACCAAAAGCACGTCTATTAGTACCCATGATAATTTCTCACCTGTAGTCATCACTAAACCCAAATCATCAAGTACAATCGGAAGTACCTCCTCCAACTACTGGTAAACCAATCTCCATCTCTCATCTCCCATGCAACTGCTAAAACGGTGAAGGTGAGATCTCATAACCATGCACTACTGCAAAGGAGTGGCATCTGCATTCTCCCCTAAGTGTGTCTCCTACCTACAAGGCAATACAACCCTCTGAATCCCACCATACATCTCGGCATGTCTCTGTGAGCTATCACTCATCACGGTATGCTCCGACATACTCATGTCGTCTCCCGTAGACTCATGTTGCATCATAGATCCTGGGCGTACTGCTGGATCAACCTCTACATGGAGGTCAACCGCTCTCGGAACACATATGGAAGTGTACTCCATCAACTGGTGCTCCTCTGCTAGATCATCAACATCCTCTAGCAATGTGACTGGGTGATACATCTGAATGTCCACTAAGACAGATGAAGTGGATCTCTAACGGATCTCCTCAAGAAGCTCATCTAATACGGACTCTGATTCTTGAAGGGTTGTTTGTGTGCCTCTCAAGAATCCTCGCATGCTCTCCAAATCCTCCGTGAGTCGGTCCATCTCCAACTCCTGCTCCCTTAAGACCCTGTGATACAACTCGTCAATCCCCAGTAGGTAGTCACTATCTGTCAGCAACTGTTGGTAGTCAGTCCTCATCATAGACACTCTCTCCCTAAGAGTGTGAAAATCATCCATGGAAAATCCTCCATCTGAGCTGCCATGTGCCATTGATGCTCTCCAATAGTAATCTTCCATCTATGCATGCATGTTATCACTGCGCCTAGTGGCTGCCATGATCATACCCTCACTAACTCTCAATTGTATTGTTAAGTGGTGTGACTCCTTATCACAGTCGTGCTGAGGTGCCACCTCATATCCCTCACAGTTGGTGTCAGTCCTGCTAGTGTCAACTCTAGAATCCCGAAAAACACTCTCTGCATAAGATAACGTGTTGAATTGCCCACTGTCTACTGCGCTACTGGATCCTCCTGTATGCCATTGCACCCCATCACTAGATGTTATCTCCATCTGAATCACACTGTATCCTGTATAAGCAGTTGTATCCTTCTGTGCACTCACCCTGCTACTATCATCTGCGCATGGATCCCATGTAGATGTATCCAGACACACGTTATGGTCATCCTGACTACTAAAGAGTGCATCCTCATCAATGTAGGGTGGTCCTAGAAGTAAGTGCTCCATCAATCTGTTAGCGTCCACAGTCTACTCAACTAATGGAGTCTCCAAAAGCAGTGACTCAATCTCCTCATGTTGATCTGTGTGTGTAAGGTCCACCGTCTCCAAGTCATGTCTCTCCTCCTGGGTCAGTGGATCCCTATGTCCATGGTGTGCATCCCTCACACTAGGCTCATCCATCATATCTGACATGCCACTGATATCCTGATGTGATGTGGCTATCATGGGTGTCTGAAAAGATGATAGATGCGTCACGACCACCATAGGAAGTTGGTCATCTATAGGTGCTAACACGTGTGAGTCCTCACTAGTGTCACCACTCTGCTGAGGTGTAAGGTCATCAATGGTATGTGTTATGTTTGCTGAGACACCAGTGCTATCATCCTGTCCCTTTGACTATCTATCCATTATACAAGGGTCACTATCCTCCTCAAGCGTGCTGGAATCATCAGCCTCTGTGCAAGAGTCACTATCACTAGCCCCTGTGAAAGAGTCACTATCATCATCGGACTACTCCAAATAAGCATCTATCGATCCATCCTCACATGCCTCATCATTACTGTCATAGCGTACCTCAATAATATGCTTCTTACCCTTACCCCTACACCTGTGATCTGGTTTTCAAGGCACCTTGCAACTGTATCAAAGTTGTGTGCTCCCAATGGGTGTGGGGTTACTCTGTGTTTCTTTCCATCTAGTTGTTTCGGCCATGTACTCCATTGCTTGATTGACCCAGAAGGTAATCTCATCTGTGCTCCACCTAGGATATTTCAACGATAAATATTGTTGGAATGTTATTTGAGCCCTAGTGCTCTCACTAAGGTCGTAGTAATATTCCCCTCTACTATGTATCGTCTCTCTAGCAAAATCCCCAATATCCATCTCCTCTTATGGAAGACCCCTCTATGGCTCTGCATGCATGTGCTAATTCCCACTGGCTGGCAGAAATCTAAGCTCTAATACCACTGTAATGTTCCCAAGCCAAGATGCAAGGAACATCACAGTTTTGGGTGTCTTTTAAAACTTTGTTGGTTGTGGCATTTCGTCAAACACTTTGTTGATTTACTTGTTTACATGTGTTTACTTGCTGAATGGCCTCTTGATTTCAACCTTAGGGTTTTACTGATGATTTTATATGTGTGTTGCAGCAATAAACAAGAAGATACAATCATGGAACATACCTCAACCATATGCTAGATCAATAAGATGATAGACAAGCCAAAACACTGCAGATCTGATTTTATTCATAAT
This sequence comes from Picea engelmannii, assembly GCA_009831015.1. Taxonomy (NCBI): domain Eukaryota; kingdom Viridiplantae; phylum Streptophyta; class Pinopsida; order Pinales; family Pinaceae; genus Picea; species Picea engelmannii. The sequence goes on from ML818035.1 coordinate 57,460, forward strand.
AATAGAAGAACTTGCTACAATGAAGATGTCGATCTGGAATGCTCAAAAAATGGCTCCAAATAAGAAGATAGACAATAGAAGCTACTACAAAATGCTCCCACAAGAAGACTACAATAAGCCTCCAAAGGTTGGATGACAATGAAGCCCAATACAAGAAGGATTTGGGTCGTATGAAGTGTCACCCCCCAAGCTGGAAGATGCCACACCCTGTTGAAACCATGAAGACCCTCAATAATTCGGTCTTACTGTCAAAGACCTCCAAATGCTACGTTGAAGATGTCGAACTGTACATCGAGATAAGTAGAATCCTCTCCTGAAATCTCAAACTGGTATACCAAGGGAAACTCCTCCAAATGTTGAATCCTTCAATGGAGTTGTGCCTCCTAAAACTGTCAAACCCTAAATTTTGGCCCTGATGAAGGAGGCCTCCAAATGCCTTGAAACTTGCTAGAAATATAGATCGGGACACTGCAAGTCACTATGTGAAGTCTTAGGGTCAGATATGGCTAGGGCCCTGCAAGTAAAACCCAAGTGCTCAAATATCCAAGGGATCCCTAAAACTCTTGCAA
>ML818035.1:65658-78251 GCA_009831015.1 Picea engelmannii
ACTAATATATGTTAGTTGAAATGATAGGTATAATCATATGACTAGTGAAACCATCCTGACATTGTATCAGAATCTCTATCCATGTGCTTCATCATGAACAAAGTAAGGGTAAGTCAAGCACAAAAAGATAATGAGTTGGGATATAGGTCATACCATAACCAGTCATAAAATCCAACTCATGGAGGTGGGAGGGAGGGACAAAGTATTCCAAGTAGGTATCACCACTACCTTGCCCTATCCATCCCAGGACAAGGTCGAAATAATTTGACAAAGGTATATCCTCATCCTCAGTTGCAAAGCCATCACCCGAAGATCGAGAAGGGATGAGAAGGAACCTAAGGAAAACTTTAAGGTTGTCTATGAGAAAAGAGAGCACAAGGTAAGGAATGAAACCAGGCCTAGAGAAAACATTTTGTTCCCAACCCAAAGTTTGTTGGTCTTGTGTGTGAAACTAAAAACCCTTACAACAAACCATAGGTTGAAAACAACTCTTTCCAATAGAAAAGTGACCATCATGAGGAAAATTCCCAACCATATCTATAGCGGAATAACAAGGTGAAAAAGGAGAAGGCTAGAAACTCTTGTCACAAAAATCCTGCTCTAGGAAAATCATGTCCTTACCCTCATCAAAATTAGAGCACAACCGTGGTTGAAAACCTTCTTCGTAGAATAAATCCAAGTGCTCAAAAGAATATGTATCAAACCCTCTAGGGTATGACCATAAATCATCATGAGAATGTTACAATAGGTCATCTCTGGATGGTTGGAATAAGTATGTAATCATGTCATCTTCATGTTTCCAAACATTTGAATAAGTAGTAATCGCACATGGTTGTTTTGAAGGCAACAACTCTATCTTTGTTTGAAGATGACCTTCAATGTCATAAAAGAGATCTCCATTAAAACCAAAACAAATCACATCCCATCTACGTCTCCCAACATGGATAAAATCATCAATGTTGTTAATCACATCATCACTTTCATTATAGCATGAAGGGTCTAATACAACCAAGGGTTTTTTTAAGTACCAAAGACTTGAATACAAAATACCACAATAGTACCAAAGATATCTTAATACAATCACCACACAAGATATATGAAACAACACAGAAAACCACCACTTTATTATATCAAACCCTTGAGGTAGGGCAACACCATACAATGGATCCTATTATGGAAGGGATCCTCTCCTGTTTACTTGCCTCTTCRAGGGGGCTTCCTCCTATTGAGCTACCGCTCCAAATACGATGCTTCTCTTCATGTCCCATTACATTGCTTGAACCCCTTTATATAGTGCTACCATCACCTAAGAACATTCTAGAGGAGGAATYTTCTAGAAGTACAACCTTCTAAGAAGTCCTCTTACATTTATTATATCTAACTACCCATTTATTATATCTAACTACCCATTTATTATATTTAACTACCATGGTGGGTCTTATTTAATAACATAGTGGACCTAGTCCACCTTACATTGAATGGCCTCCACTATTATCACTATGGGCCCTTTGCCCCCCCCCCACTACTCTATCTTTGTTTGAAGACGACCTTCAATGTCATAAAATAGATCTCCATTAAAACCAGAACAAATCACATCCCATCTATGTCTGCCAACATGTATAAAATCATCAATGTTGTTAATCACATCATCACTTTCATTATAGCATGAAGGGTATAATACAACCAAGGGTTCCCCTAGCACATCTTCACTTTCCCGTTCATGAAATGTAGCAATGTCGAAAACTTGGAAAGAAGTATAACTTACCACATTATTTTCTTCATGTGCATGAGGAATGGAAGCTTGGATGACTTCATCAAATGGAGGAGAAAATACAAGAGCTTCCTCTTCATGAGGACCCCTTTCGTGGATTAGGTCTTGAACATGGTGTGTTTCATCAAAGTGTCTTCTTCGACATATTCACAAGGAAACTCATGCTCTACTTTGTGCATTGGGTGATCTTCCTCGTGATTCACCCTTTCATGCTCTCGTCCTTCAATTAAATATTTGTTGTCTTCAATGGAATCATGAGGTGATTATTTCTCCTCTTTAAGGGGTTGGTAACCCTCTTTAAAAACTTCTTCCCAATCTTTGTACAAGGCATGCTCGAGATATGGAGGCTCTTTGTTGATAAATTCTTCATCATTTGGCGAGAGAACTTTTTCAAGATTTATGTCTTCTTCTTAATCATCCCATTCTTCTTCATCTACAGTATACTCCAATATCTTGGATAAAACCCAAGGTTGATCATATTTTTCTCGTATGCTTGCATATAGTGGTTTTCACTTAGAAGTACTCTATAGCAAGCTCTTCCTCTATTGAAATCTCAAGACAATGCTCATACCTCTCTACTATGAGGTCATGCTCATATCATCTTTGTGCACAACGACCAATCAAAAGACGTATATATGTGTAATGATCAACCAATTCCTTGCAAAACTTCTTATCTTCTCTAATGCTTTTCTTCAATCTTTGGGAGAAATCTTCGCATTGTTCTTGTTCTTCATGGATTTCTTCATCTTCTTTGAGGGTTTCTTCCTCAACAAGCGAAGCAACTATCAATGCCTCATCTTTATGTGGATGAGAATTCTTGACCAAGTCCTTTTCTTGGGCATGATGAGCTTCCATGAGGTCTTCTATGCTAAGGTTCGGGGAGGAACCCTCCAATATAAAGGCCATTGTAAGCTCATGCAAAATGTCTTCATATGTATGAGACCACATAGCCCACAACTCAAGGAATATGTTAATAAGATTTGTGTAAGAAGAGATACCTTCTTGGTTTGCAACCCATTTTTGTAAATAATCAGACAGGGAGCATATAAACAATTTTATTTCCATGTCTTCATGTTCCACTCCTAAGTCCCATGTATATTTCAAAAACTTTGCAACGGGATCAATAGCCAAACCCTTGAACTTTGGACAATCTTCTAACCATCTTATATCAATCTTATTCGGGTATCTAGGAAATTTTTCATAATCAATAGAAGGATGCATTTGATGATGATCCTAGGGTGTCATGGTTCCATTGCTTAAGAATATGCAATCCTATAAATATGAGAGTAGGATGACACCTTGAAATATGTTAGTGGAGTCGCCAGATGATGTTCTTTGGATCATCAAAGGAAGGTGAGGTAGCTACCCTCAGTGGAGTCACCAGGTAAACTTGAGAGATAAGGGATTTGGTATAAGTTTACCAAAAAAATGTTGTGAGGAGAATGACTCAATCCTCCTGACAATCGTGCCAAAATGTTATCACGGAATTTATACCTGTGAAAATCCCACCACAATATCCCCAAATATTACGTAACAATGGAAGAAAATACTGTCACCTTAATATGATCTTCCATCATTTTAGTGATGAAAGCGGTCCACCAAAAGGGATCAAATAACAAGTTTAGTAGCCAAGCCTATCGCCCCCTATCTTGATCACCAATTTGTTGGTCTAGGTCTAGGAAAGAGAAGAGGTTGAAGGTGTTTTTTGTACCTTCCCAGAACAAGGGCACTTTGCAACATATATATAACAATTAACAAATTAAAGTATGCAAAAATAACCTCTTTAGACACTAGACAAGATAGATTGCGATGGTTGTTACAAATTTGTAGCAATAAACAATTATAGGACAACGATAAGTGATTTGTAACAACAACAATAATTATTGCTCATAAATACCACAATTGACCATGAAAAGTAAGCATATAACCAATTGAATATTATCCAATTATTAGAGGTGATTTTTGAGTGAGTTAAGCCACCTTTAGATGAGTGTATGCAACATTTAATGTAGTTTTAGATGGTTGTAGTACAATTTTATAACAACAACAAGAAATATTACAAGTTTGCTAGGGTTAGAGTTTGTATAGTTAGTAGAACACTTAAGAGATTTGGAAAAGAGGTTCATCAATCACTTTCACCGCAAGAGTTGCTTCTAAATTAGTGTGTTACAAGGGCTATGGAGTCTCAAATGCATCAAAGCTTGAAGGTTGATCTACTTGAAACCAAGAGGTAAAGTCTAAACCCTAGGGTGCAAAGACATTTGGGCCTTAGGATTTAGGCTTTGAGGAGAAGGACATCTAGGGCCCTAGATATCATTTATCCCTTCTTGTAGCTTCAACTAGATCAAAGATAAATTGTCTAGGGATACAATCCTAAAGTGATAACACTTTAGGGATTCAGGGTTCTAACTCTAGAAAGGAAAATTAACCAATTTTGGACAACTAAAACTTTGTGAGAGGAAGAAGCACTTATGTTCCTCTCTTAGGGTTTCAACAAAACAAGACTTATTGCAACAAAACAACAATTTTACCATAAGCATCGATAACATAACATAGACTTGTAGAAATTTACTTACTTCATCCAAGAAACCATGAGCATTTAACCCTAATTGCATAAATATCCATCCAAAATCATCAAACCATCCATAAGAGATCCACTCCAAGCATAACGCATGAGAGAGAAAGACCAATAACCCCAAAGGTTCCAGAAATTTCAGAAGTACTCCTCAAACGGTGAGGAAAAGATGATGATAAAATGAAAGTGAGGGTTAGCCTTTTTATATGAGGCTACCCTAGCATATTTTTCCACATAAAATGTCAACATCAAAATAGAAGTGGGGCTAACCCCTCATTTTCCCTTCACAAATGTAATAAATGCAAAATACACCATAATGAGCCACACGTGTGAGACATCAAGCCTCCTTAGGCAAGGAGGGGGCCTCCAAAGGCCATGTTACATAAATATAGAGAAAGGTGGGAGCAAGTGATGTCTATCCTCACCAAAATTCATGTCGTGCATCATCAATACCCCAAGAAATCACCAAACCCTAGCTGACTCAAGCTCTAAAAGGTGATGTCATCACCAAAATAAGGCCAGTGTCTAGGATCCAAGTGCTGCGTCTAGGCCTTGGGGAGATGCATCTCATCTCTGCAATGTCTCTGATTGTCTATTGCTGCAACATCCTTGATCCTGGTGAAAAATAATCCCCAGGGTACTATGCCCAGCCTATGGGATTCCAACCCATTAGTGTGTCATCATGAACGAATCTTCTCATACCAGGCCCATCTGCCCATCGTTTAGGGTTCTAAGGATGTGAGAGATGATGTTTGAGGGCATTGATTCACTCGATGACTCACCGCTCTTCATTACACATGCCAAAATCCTGCAATAAAGGCATAACATCTTGGGTACAAGCCTAGGACGTCCCTCAAAGAACCATGCAGGGCCATCTAAGACAAATCAAAGTACAAAACATCGTTAGCCAAGGTTCATAACAACATTAGTTCTTAGAGCATGCAAAGTAAGTTGTAACTTAAGATATAAGCCATGTAAACAATTCACCTCAGTATCCCCTTCAAGCATCACACCAACCTAGGATCCCATGTGAGTTGACTAGTTTAAGTATGGGAAGGCCTTCATCCAACCCTATTAGGTGTGCCACCTAGAGAGGAAATAAAATAACCTAGGTAGAGGGATAGGTCCCGAGGGAAGCATGAATTAAAGAAACCCTTCAAGAGTAAATTGGAAAATGATATGGTTTGAGGGGTTACTTTGTGGCTTATGGTGTCATTTAATCCATTTCTATTAGCATCTTTATGGAGGGCGTGCTTTCTCTTGAGCTACCTCATTCTTAGGCGCTATTTTTTCCAATCCCCCTTTATCTGCCATCTTACAAGTCCACTTTGTCATATTTGGAAGTCCCCTTTTATAAGGTTACAAGCTATATCATTGTTATTTAAGACCAGGATGAGCATTGAAAGGGTAGAGCTCAAGTTTGTACCAACTTTTAAGAGTCCTTTGCTATCATTCCTTTCTTTCTTTAGCATCATTTTCTTATTCTTTTATTAGAAACTGCAATCAACCTCTGGGCCTTTAGCCCCTCCTCTCATGAGAGAATGGACCATGACCCATTATTGAAGTTTAGTATACTATGAGAGGCTCCAGGATGGAAAGTGTTAAGTATGGTGGGGAACAAAACGCTACCCTTGTGAGCCCCCCCCAACAATACCCCTTTTCCCTGGGTGGTGACAACACGTGACTAGGGCATAGAAGTTGACCACCAAGGTGAAACAAGGCAACTGACACAATTACCTAGGCCAATGATCTGTTATCCAACTTCAACCAAAGATCCTCATCCACATGCCCAACAAATTAAGCACAACACTGTGCATGAAAGAAGGACTAACAGACCTCATGGTGACGATGGCTTACCATCTCCCATACTCTGGTTTGCTTGGATGTGATGAGCCTTGGTTGACCTATAGTTGTAAAGGTGAATGAAGGGGGCTGCTGGACTGCCATCTGTGGACATGTTGATTATCATCATGGTTGAGATCATGTTCTCCATTATGGGCCACGAGACACGATCTCCTCTAGTTACCCCTAGGTATGGGGGGGTAACAAGTACGAATGATCAACACATAAAATAATTATCCTTGATATGCATGCATGCAAACAAGGACAAAGGAACGATCATTATTAAATAATATGAGAGAATTCTAATTCATGTGACTAAATATGAAAGAAGATGAATGTGCACTTTATGTGATCGGTACAATCAAAGTAAAGGCCCTTAGGCCACCCACACCACTACACAAAACAAGACTATTCAACCATTTAATTCGAAGAGTTGTGAGAAAACTACATAGTCAAACTTTATCACTATATTAATCAAAAGATTGTTTTGCATCATAAAGATGGAACACAAAACTGGTTGCAATAGTATGCACTACACATAGTGTAGACGTCAAGAAAATAGAGAGAAGATGGAAGAGAAAAGGATGGCCACTCACTGAAAAGATCTACTAAAATAATGCCATTCGCCCCTCTCTTATAACACTCAAACTTCCCAAAAGTGGGGAGCCTCCTCATGCAACATGTAAATGTTGTTAAGTGGTTGTTTTAAATAAAGAAAGTTATTGTAAATGCTTAGATAACAACCATAATCAATGCTCTAACTCTCACTAAAAGGGGGCCGACCTTCTCCATAAATAAATTCTCTGCTACAATCCTACCGTCGGGATAGAAAATTCCTACAATGCTAGATAACACTTCTTCAACTAAGTAGCCATGAATGGGGGGTATCTATTTTGCAAAAATAGCTAAGGACTTGCTTTTGTCCTCACATGTTTTCGTAAGCATAGGCACACACAAGTATGAGCACAAGCACAATCTGTTATTGAGAGACTTGAACCTTGGTGGGTGATAATCATTGCACTATCACTGATTGGGTTAAGCACATGTTGACTTCATTTTCATTTTTGATAAAACGACTAACAAGGAGCGATATCCTTCAAAGAAAGTGTCAACTTCTCTTACTTGAAAATTTGATGTTGGACAAGAAAGAAGAAGATTTATAGTAACACAAATGGAAACTATAGGAAAAACTATTGGAACTTTTATAAAAAATCTTTTAATATATTAATTTCCTAGAATTTTAGAAGATTTTATAAATTTTTCATTTATTGACAATGAATTAATGCATTGTCGATGCATTTTGATCAAAAAGTGAAGCCATACACTCCTTGTTATGGTAGGGACTAGCTAGACAACAATGCAAATTTAAAAGGTTGAGAAAGAATGAAGTCAAATAAACAATCAATAAACAATGTAGTATAATGGATCAACAATTTGATACTTTTTTAATTTGGCTTCACTAGAATTTAATGATCCAATTTTTGCTGAAACCATCTTCAAATCTAATGAAATTGTAGATTTTGATTGCACAAATCAATATAGCAGCCTAAAAAATCCTTATAACATACATATTATATAGTCTCAAGACTTGGATATGCAACTCCATAATTTTGTTTTTGAGGGATTTCCAATTTAGATTATCATATAAACTTGGAAGAAAAAACTTACATCATTGATCCATTATCCAACGTAACAAATATCCAACTTCAAATAATAAATATTAGTTAGAGATAATCAAATAAATAAAATGTCTTGCCCTCAAAGGAAACAATTGGTTCAGAAAGCCTTATAGCTGAAAACTAAGGCTTTTCCCATTGCTATCGCTCAAATATGCTCTCGGCAAACCTGGGAGACAACTATGAGTAATTACCCTAAGGTCACTGCTAATTACTCCATCCAGACCATTGTTTCTCCAGTCAAGCGGGTCCCTAGTGTCCATGCAATGCCAATCACTTATAAAGTTTGTGTGGTTAGTATGAATGATCAACACATAAAATAATTATCCTCGATATGCGTGCATGGAAACAAGGACAAAGAAAAGCTTATTATTAAATAATATGAGAGAACTCCAATTCACATAACTAAATATGAAAGAAGATGAATGTGCACTTTAAGTGATTGATACAATCAAAGTAAAGGCCCTTAGGCCACCCACACCACTGCACAAAACAAGACTATTCAACCATCGAATTTGAAGAGATGTGAAAAAACTACATAGTCAAACTCTATCACTGTATTAATAAAAATATTGTTTGCATCATAAAGACATAATACAAGATTGGATGCAATAGTATGCACCACACAAAGTGTAGACAACAAGAAGAGAGAGAGAAGATGGAAGAGAAAAGGCTTGCTACTCATTGAAAAGCTTTATTGAAATAATGTTATTCACCCCTCTCTTATAACACTCCAACTTCCCAAAAGTGGGTAGCTTGCTCATGCAATATGTAACTGTTGTTAAGTAGTTGTTTTAAACACATAAAGTTGTTGTAAATGCTTATATAACAACCATAAACAATGGTCCAACTCTCACTAAAAAGGGGGTTGACCTTCTCCATAAATAAACTCACTCATGCAATCCCCCTAAATTCAATTATTAATTCATGCGAAGTTGTATTATCTCAAGCTAATTAGGCCGCTTCCACAAATAAAATATTCTAAAATAATAAATTTCCCTCTCCCATGCAAAGTAATCCATGAAATCACCTTGGAAAAAAAAATCATCTCCCATTAAAAAATTCCATCTCCCAGTTTTCCAAAGTTAGAAAAAAACAATCAATTGACCTAGGTGCCTTCCTTTTCCAAAAATAAGTGATGAGTCATCCATTGAAAATTTAAAACTGGAGTCCTTAGAAATCGATTTTAGCAAACTTGCCAAATACACTAAAGAAGCTCCCTAGGGTTTTCTGGATGAGATAAGGTTGGGATGGTTGCCATGTGTCACCCTAAAAGCCTTCCACTTGCTAAATCGACACAGGCTAAATCAACAACATTTCCCAACTGCTCATTGGAAGTAAGAGTATGGTGACCCCACCTGCTAAAAATAGGACCGTTAAATATAGACATGCAAAAAATAGTAGTATGACTCCTAAAAAATAGGAAAGGTGAAAAATGATGGGAACTGTTATGAGATCATTTTCAAATATAACACACCTCAAAAAGCAGTAGTCTAAACGTTCTACCTTTTGGTTGTTTTCCGACAACTTTTTTCATTTGATTTTGCTCGAAATCCGATGATGAATGGTTGGAGCTGCAGATTTGAGTGGCTAAGTTTGTATAATCCGAGTGCCCCAAGTGTTTTTCAGCATGCTGAATCCATTTATGCATTCATAAATGCGATTTAAACAACATAAAATAATGTTTTTGTCCAAATTTACATCGTCTGATTTCGGCCAAAAAACCCAAAAGGTAGAACGTTTAGCCAACACCCCTAAAAAATAGGCATTGATAAAAATAACAACATCTCACATGTCAATGAAATCAATCTCATTGGACTCGATTTTCTGCAAGGGTTGCACATATATGCTCATAATCATCATACATGCTTTGAAACTCTAACTGATACAAATAACAATGTCTCACATGTCACCCAGAAAAAGTTCATCGACATCATGAGCTCGCAAGGATCCCAAATATATCATGAGCTCGCAAAAATCCCAAATATTTTATCATCTCTTATTTAAAGACCTTGGAACATGAGCTCCTAGAAAATATGAAAACTGCTAAAAACAACAATTTTCCCCAAAATTCGTAAATATGCCTCTATCCTTGAAATGAACTTCGATCACTTAAACGATCTCTAATCACTATGAACAATGATGTACCCATTATCAATACCAATATGATGAAAACTAACTAGATCTTAACCCTCCATTTACACAAATATCGAGTTAACACCCATGTAAACAAAGGTAAAAATGAAAACACTATAATACCTCTCAAGACCACCATTAACAGTTTTTCCAAAGTATTACTTGAATCCATAGTTTAGGCTTTGGCCATGTAAGCAAAAGTCAAATTAAAGCACTATCTATTTGAGTAGCTTTCAAGACCACCATTAACCCTTCTATCTGTTTGAGTAGCTTTCAAGACCACCATTAACCCTTCTATCTGTTTGAGTAGCTTTCAAGACCACCATTAACCCTTCTATCTATTTGAGTAGCTTTCAAGACAACCATTAATCCTTCTAAAACTCGTTAACCTAACCCAGTAATTTAAGGTATAATAGAAATTTATTTATATTTTTAATTTGTTGGTTTTAATATGAAGAAATTTCAATTCATGACATTAGGTGTTGTTTATGCATCATCTAGAACACCCTTTTTTTCGGTACATTATAATTTAGCAAATTAATTCTACTTAGTTTGGACTGATTCTTGATTTTGATATAAAAGAAAATCAAGAAAATCGAGTTCAAGATGTAGTTGGTGTTGTTTATACATGGTTTAAAACACGTTTTTCCTGCCGATTAGAATTTAGCAAAATAATTATACTCTGTTTAAATTGATTTAATAAAAAATGGTTTTTAATAATTTTACGGGTTGATTTGAAGATGGTTTTCACTGAATTTAAATATTGAATCGGAAATGTCAAAAACCCCAAACTCATAATGAATCGCGAGGTGTTCACAAAATGGGAAATTTATTATTTAAAAACAATACTTTAATTAAGCTTTAACCCAACCTAGAAGTCTCTGTTTACTTATTTTATCTACCAAGACCATGTACGAGGATTGGTATATTTTGATTTGCACTGTTGTAATGGTTAAATTGATTCGCTGACAAATTTTGATCTAACATTGTTGTGATAGTTAAATTGATTCGCTGACAACTTTTGAAGTAGCATTGTTGTAATGGTTTTGTGAGATTGCAATGCCTTGGGTTTTTGATGCTTCTGAAACCATCTGGACATGGCATCATCTATTTAAGCCAATTTTTGCGTATTTGCTCGTCGGATTCCAGATTCCAGTTATGCGTAGATCGATATGGTCCAATTCGGGCTAGTTATCCGGCTTCTTGATATATGTACACATATCACACTGGTTCGTGGAACATAAAACGCTCSAAATGGAGGCCCAGGATGGCATTCAGAAGCGCCCTAGAGCTGTGTTCATGGCTTTTGGCACAAAGGGCGACGTTCTTCCTGTTGCTGTAAGCGTTTCATTCCCTTAGCATTATGTTTTCTTMAAGTAGGTGTAAGCGTTCAACTCCGTTAGCATATTATGTCTTCTTCAAATATATGCAATTTTACCCATTGACCTCTTCTGCTTTTGATACATCTCTCCATTGCCGCAAAGAATCCTAAAAAACCTACCTTAATGTCAAAATAATTAGAACAATCTCAGCTCCCCATTATGATACATATTTGTGTGTTTATGTATTAAAATGCAGCTTTTACATTACTATTTTTTGGTGTAAACTGATGCAACTTACTTCACATAACTATGTTTAAGTGCCAGGACCCGCTTTTACACTCTTCCTACTATGAATGCTTGCTGCTAAATTATACCAATAAAAGCAATTCTATATCCCTTTGTTTGGGGCACCCAATTATGAGCATGAAAACATTCTTTATAATATATGTTTGCCATCTACATCCATCACAAACATCCGAGACAATGTAACTATGGTCTACAATTGAACCAGCAGATTACAGTAATAGATTATTTAGAGATTAAGTGAAGAAAATTCAAATTAAACACAAAGACTGCAAAGAGTCACCACTGACCAGCCATACGCACTTGTGTTCCAAATCCGGTAGGAAGGGATCAGAAGTTAGGGCACGGCTTAATGTTTATTGCGTCATTTTGACTTTGAGCTGACCAAGCTCAGGGCTGGAGCATAACTTCATGCTTATTAGGCACCGACTTTCTAACCGGTCTCATAGACTTTTCAATGATTAGAATTGATTAGAATAAGCTGCCAAGTGTCTCTTGAAAAGGCATGTAACATGCACTTAACACATACTGATGCTACCTTCTTAGCTGAGAGTTAAGATTTTTGGTTCATAACAGAATTGCAAACAGCTAATGCCATGTATAGTTATCAGTTAATCTGTGTTGATTTCAAAAAGGACAAGTCATTGCACTCAATTCCAGTGTTACGGAACTCGCTTCTCACAACTGTCTGATGCATAACACGTTTTAAGCTTGAGTTGTATGCCATCCTTTATCCCTTCTCGTTGTGGATTTATTTCAATTTTTGCAAGCACAGTTGTCATTGCCAACCAAGTAGTGATTATTTTCAACAAATCTCATTAGTATCTTCTTCACCATCTGCAACATGTAACACCCTGTTTCCCCCAAATTGTAAATATAACTGAACTGGCCAAGGACTATGGCAAAACTCATAAGTATGAATATGTGATGTAAATGGACCTGCAGGAAGAGGTCAATGAATGTAAATA